>MU769617.1:3464-15330 GCA_026770625.1 Nicotiana glauca
GGCTGATATTGTGCTTGGTGAGTTGGGAGTGCTGAGCCCGAGATGGCTGAGGTTGTACTTGGTGAGTTGGGAGTGAGCCCGCGGGGCTGATACTGCACTGAGAGGTTGATACTGAGCCTGAGGGGCAGATTTCTGACTATTTCCTACTTTTTGAAATTTATTTTTGCAACTGTTGAAAAGGCATACTTTCAAAAGAGATTTTTAAACTGAGCTTGAGATTTTATAAAGGATTTTCTCGATATTACGGTTTTTCTCAAAGGGTTGTACTGTCTTTTATAGCGTTTTGGTGTGCTCATACGTGTTTTCTTATCGCTCAGTTATTATTCTCTCTTATTACCACTGAGTTGGAAGTACTCAATGTCACACCTCCTTTTTCTGAAGAATATCGGCCTTTACTACACCCCGGGAAAAGATATAGTAATAAAGGAGTTTTTCCAATTTAAGGACAATCGAAACGGGATTCATTTTTTATTTAAGATTCAGAGTCGCCACTTGGGAGATTTATGGTGTCCCAAGTCACCGGTTTAAATCCCGAATTGAGGAAGGGTTTGACTCTGTTTAACAGTCGCGAACCAGAAATCCGGGTAAGGAATTCTGTTAACCCGGGAGAAGATGTTAGGCACTCCCGAGTTCCGTGGTTCTAGCACGGTCGCTCAACTGCTATATTTGGCTAGAATATTTAATTTGATACATGTTATCCTATTTATGCAATTTTAGAATTAATTACTGCTTTTGTCAAATTGTTTTTTTTTAAGAAAGTGAACGTCGTTTAAGAACATGTTTTCGGATCACGTCACATGAAATGTACCCGCATCCTCGACATATTCTTATTCAATGTTTTGGGATTTGGATTTGGGTTGCATGAAATGCACACCCGTATTAGGAAGGTAATATTTAAAAATCGCACCTAAAGCGGCTAAAGTGTTATATTTTTGGGGAAAGGCCGTGAAATTTGCTAAACGGCCCGTCCCGAATTTCTAAGTATTTTTATTAAGTAATTAATGAGGGCCCCGCAATTGTATTTTATTTGGCGAGGCTTGTCTCATTTTTATTAAGGCCCAACTAAAGTAACTAAATTTTCTATTTTTTATGTCTCCAATATTCAATTCATCCACGAATATAAATTCAAATCTCGAATTCAAGTCCGGGTTCAAACAAAAGGGAGAAACCTTTTAGCTTGAACCCGCTACCTAATTCGAAACACAAATATATATTTATGAGTTAATGCCCTATATTCTTGATGCAGTTTTAAGCATATTTTAACCTCTAATAGTCCTGGGCCTTGCACGTTAGCACGTGACAGCCCAAGACACTGCCCAGGTCCAGACTTCTAAAAAGGCTAATGGCCCAAACGTTTAAGGAATGAGAAAGAATAGAAGATCAACATTGTACCATAACCAACGAATCTACCAAAAACCAAAAAGACCAATTTCCTTTGATGACACGATTCCAAAATAATTTCTTGTTCATCACAAACGACCAAAAGTGACAATATGCAAGTATCTAGAACAATTAAAGAAATAATAATCAGGGACTGTGAAATGAAACTTAGCAAACAAATAAAGTGAAATTGAGCCATTCCAACACTTTCAAATAAACCAATTAGTTCATTAGCAAATGCATTTTATCTTTGGAGCTAAACTTTAGACTAAGTTAACTACCAATTTAACCACACATCTCATTACTCATATTAAGCAATTTCATTCTTGTACTTCTTCTCAATTATCTAAATTTGAGTCAACTAACATTCAGCCATCAATGTAGCACATCAACAATGATTTATCCAGTCAAATTGAAACAATCAACTATAAGTTGTTCTTAGCGGATACACGTTTTGCAAATTAAGAAAAGATTTCAGAACCAGAATATATGGTTTGCCTGGCTATCTATTTTAAAATACGACTTGATGGTGAATACTAAAAAACAGTCCCAGAATTCAATTGACACTTAAACTTGACCACACAACTGGAAAGATCAAATATGCCTCAAGTACATGTCTGCTAAAAAATTATCTTTCATTTGTAGATGAAAACTGGTGTAAATCAGTGCAAGCGCATGATAAGGAGGATAGAAACACCAGTTCAGAATTTCAAATGGCAACAACTCGATGAACTGCCGAGCTTAAAACAGAGAAAACAAGACAGATTTGATGCTCAAAATAGCGAAATTCCATCAGATTTGACATGGTCATAGAATTAGCAACCAAACACTCTTCACAACCTAATAAAGGACAGTAGAAAACCAGCAGACACACCTAGCAAGAGCAGAACAGCGATAGCAAAACAAATGACGGAATATCAACAGAAGAACTAGCAAATCAACAGGGCAAGAATAAGAAAAAAAATAACAGCAGCAGCATTTCTATAGCAGTTCTACAGACCAAGATGAGATGAACAGTCCACATTTTTTCGGGAAATCATAGGAAAACAGGAGGTAAAATACCTATAATTTATTTAACAAATGAGCTTATTATGAATACTTATAAGAACAACAGATCACAGTATATACGGATTTCAGTAATATCCAAATCAAAATCAACTATTGCTTATGGCTTACTTCATACGAAATCGACAACTTAACTTGTGTTCATCATTGTTAAAACAACACTAGCTAACTAACTCATTTAGGTTCCTAATATCAAGTTCATATATAAACAAAACAAAACCAGTTAAATCAGCCAAAATTTTCAACAGAGCAATGAAGTGACTTGACACACAGTGACGATCCTTTCGATTACTGACCTCCGACTCAAAAAACTGATATGGATACATGTATACTAGCACAAACCACAGACATGAACCAAACAGGAATCCAAACAGTTTATGTTCATATCATTTAGGAAATTTTACCAGAAAGATTCAATGCACACACAGTTGTCGCAAAGCAAAACAGAGTTTCAAAAATTTACAGAACACTCAACGAGCTTACCACTTTCAAAGCTTCACAAACAGACTATTCGATTCAGGGAACTTATACAAGGAGCTATTTCAATTTATTAGAACCAAGGATCAATCCTTTAATAACGAGAGTCAGCCCGATTCGGATTTAGAGTATACTTCTAATACGAAGACGAAACAGAACTTATCTACAGCGAATAGAATTTATCCACAATCCACAATATTCAGAAATCTATAAGAATCCGACTCTGCTAACATAATTATTCAATCATTTTGTTCCAAACTTTCATCACATGTTTATTACATCAAAGCAAAAATGAGAGGAATCAGAAATTGAACCTGAATGTGGACAGAATTTGATTGACAGAAACTCGATAATTACAGCGAAGGATTCAAATCGAACCTAATAAATCTTCAATCGGAACTTTCAACTAGAATCGTTAGAGAGAAAACAGGAGGCGTCAACTGGAATTTAACCAAACAGAAACAGCAACAAGCTCGACAATCAGCTCCGACTCAATCGAACTCCATGCGAACGGAAGAAGAACAATCAGTGAACGAAAATTGAAAACGAAATTCAAAAAAAAACCTTAAGAACCCTAGAATCTAATTTATTATCTGAAATTTCCCTCTGTGATTTCACTCGTTCTCACGAAATCCTCTCTGAAAATCTTCTCTGAAAATCTCTGGAATCCTCCCCTTCAATCTTCTCGTCTCCTCGTCTCCTCGTCTAAATAGCCCTGAAAATTTTGTTGATGGTGAGAAAGGATAGGGACACGCAAAATCCGTGTCTGTATTGTATGAGGCTCCGTTAATTTCTAAGAGAAAAATGGGTTGGCGGGTCGGGTTTTAGGTGTGGGTTGGGTTTAGTAGTGGGTTTGGCTTGGGCATGGGTTTGGCTTGATTTGGGCCAGGTGTATGTCTTTAGTAAGAGGCCCAATTTCGGGCATTATATTAAAAGTACCCATTCCTTTATTTGTTATTTGTTTTCTTCTTTTATTTCTTTTGCTTTTTGTATTTATTTTTAATTTGTATTATATCATATATATTTTTTTTGTATTTTCTTGATTTTATAAAATTGAGAGATTAAACTAACAATTATACTAATTAAAATCTAAAAATTATTTAATAGCTATTTTGTAGTAATTTCCAATTAAAACAATAAAATGCTAAAATGAACTATTTTTTGTAATTTTCTTTAGATTGTTAAAATAAATTAATGCATATTTTTAACATGAGTTATTATGCAGCCAATTAATACGAAAAATGCAACAAAATTCTTAAAATTTATAAAATTATTTAATTTGAAACTTTTGGAATAATTTGCTTAGGATAAAAATCACGTGCTCACACTCACTTTACTCCCTGCACCTTGCGTGCAGTTGCAGGTTTTGTTCACCCGGTAACGGGTTATTAGCAAGACTGAAGGCCATATTGTGGTAGTTGAGCAAGGTGACCGCCAGCGTTCGCGACACCGCATTCCATCTTTGAATTTCAGTTTCATCTTGTATATATATACTTTGTGGTCCAATAGTAGTGTCCCTACTCATTAAATGCTCATGACTTGTGACACCCCGGTCAGGTTGTATTGGGATGGAATTAATAGTTTTAAATTCCAATAAGTTGTGTTATTTATTCATTTATGTGTAATAGCTGTTAAAGAGTGGATTTGGGGTTGTTGGCCGGCCTTGTCTTCACGAGAGGCGCCATCACGACCGGATATGGAATTTGGGTCGTGACACCCTGAGACATGGGGCGTATGTTCCATGGATTTTTAAATTTTATTAATTTTTAGAATATTAAATAGTATAAAATAAAGAAAATAGCTATAAAATTACATTAAAATCACAAAATTATAACAACTAATCTATTTAAAATACTTATAAATTATAATTCGATTATGAATAATATGAAAAGTATGACATATATCATAAGATGAAAATTGGTTGCAATGTCGTTACAACTCATACATCAAAAGTAATGTATTCGATACGAAATCGTATATGTATCTCTTAATGAGTAATGAATCTTGAAAGAATTTCAATATTATAATTTAATTTTTGTTAAATACTCCTTTTATTTAATATTCTTTCTATTTGAAAGAGAAATTATATAAAAACATAATTCATAATTTAAATATGATTATCTAGCATCATTTATTTTTAAATTTCAGCAACTTAATTTAGTGGCACATAATTCACCACACTATACCATGATAACTAATTGTTTGTAAATAGATGTGCTAGCTAATACTGAGATATTAAATTAATAAGTATTGTATCTCATAAAAGTAAAAAAAAATATTTAGGAAAAAAATGATAACAAAAATTATGGACTATTATATAATAACGACATAACAAAAATAAATAAATAAATACTTTTTAAATAAAAAATTTACATAAAATTTACTATCATAGCAGTGCAATAATTTTTATTTTAATTATGACTTAAAATACTCTCAACTTAATAATTTATGACTAAGAAAAAAAGTAATTTTGAATAGTCAACTATTTGTTAAGAAATTTTGAGGATTTGCAAAGTTAGTTACACACAATTGCATAAAATTCTATTAGGCGAGCCTAGTATGTTGGGCGTTGTTTGACTCAAAAGTTGTTTAACAATACTTTTCGAGCAAATTAATCAATATAGTTGAAGAGGTAAATCCTAGTTAAAGATAATTAACTCTAGATTCGAGATGAGTAGGAAAAATAGAAAAACATAGTCAAATATAAATATTGACAGCGATTATGATCAGATTTAATAGCATAAGTAAAGATGCATTAAGTAACAAAAATATGAATAAAGGGAAAGATTCACCCCATCTTCAATGAGACGGTTCTTCTTTCATTTAATAAAGATCAATGGTAGACAAATACAAGAACCTGATGACCCCCTTTTTTGGGATCCGATGACTCAATTATTTGGAGATGTGTGTTTACATATTTTCTAGAAAGAGGGAGAGGGAGACAGAGAGAGAGCCCCCTTTTTGGGAAGTCCTCCCCTCCTATTTATAAGGGGGTATCCATAGAAAATCATAAAAAAAAAGGTACAATTTAGAGGGA
Source organism: Nicotiana glauca (assembly GCA_026770625.1). Taxonomy (NCBI): domain Eukaryota; kingdom Viridiplantae; phylum Streptophyta; class Magnoliopsida; order Solanales; family Solanaceae; genus Nicotiana; species Nicotiana glauca. Next base: position 9,424 of record MU769617.1, read on the forward strand.
ATATTCGGTAGAATATTCCTTTTGAGTATTCCAAAGCAAACTAATTGTTTGATGACGGTCTGACCTTGGTTATTGACGACGGTCCGACCTTGGCTATTGATGACGGTCCGACCTTGGTTATTGATGATGGTCCGACCTTGGTTATTGATGACGATCCGACCTTATATCTCCGCATGCCGAATTTCTCTAATCTAATTTTGACCCATACAGGCGTGCTGGGGCGTAAGACCCGACGGCCAAAGTGTAAGTCTCACGGAACTAAGCCTCACACATAAGTCCAAAGGCGTTATACAAGTGCACCGCCCCAGGGCGAGCCCCGGGTGAGTCCCCGAGTTTTTGGCAAAAATCATCCTTAAACTATAACACAAAGTGAGACTGCATCCTTATCTTACCCCACTAAACAAAAACCATCCTTTTATTATTTAAAGTATTGCAACAATCATTCCTCCGTTAAATTTTATCTCAAAACTAACAACATCCACCAAAAGAACATGCCCATCATGTAAAATTTTCCAAGATTGCCCCTTCTGCTCAATTGTGATTTCAAAGCATGTGATGACCATCTTTTTTCAACTTTTGCACTGCTTTTGTACGCACTATGTGTTTGATGAGTATATGTTTTTGCCATCTTTTTCCATGTTTTGCTAAGTTTTGACAACAACCATACAAAATTTTTCTTTACCATACCAACTTTATAGATTTATCGAAAGGTCCAAATACCCCCCTGAACTTTACGATAAGGTCTATATATAATCCTCGTTATAAGTTTGGCCCATATCCAACCTTGCCGTTACACGATTGGCCCGGATACCCCCCTGGACTTTACGATAAGGTCTATATATAACCCTTGTTTTTTTAACAAAATACTTTTTTTTGTAAAAACTGAAAATTATTTGTTGAAAATAATTTCTTCAGTTCTTAAAAAACGAAAATTTTTTGTTAAAAAACGAAATTTTTTTCCTGTTTTTACGAAAAAAAAACAATTTTTACAAATTTATTTTTCCAGTTTTTAAAAAAAAACAATCTTTAAAAAAACTAAAGAACGAAGGAAAAAAACATTTTTCAAAAGCGAAAATAATTTGTTGAAAATATTTTATTCAGTTTTTAAAAAAAAATATTTTTTTAAAAACTGAAAATGTTCTAATTCCTCTGTTTTTACATTTTTTCAATTTTTACAAATATATTTTTACAAAAAAAATATTTTGTTAAAAAAAAGATTTTTGCAATTTTTTTAAAGTTTTACAAAAAGAAATTAGAACATTTCCAAAATAAAAAGAAATTTCTTTTTGTGAAACTTTAAAAAAATTGCAAAAATTATTTTTTAACAAAATATTTTTTTTGTAAAAATTGAAAAAAATATAAAAATAGAGGAATTAGAACATTTTCGGTTTTTAACAAAATATTTTCAACAAATTATTTTTGCTTTTGAAAAATATTTTTTTTCTTCATTTTTCAGTTTTTTTAAAAAAAATTTTTGTAAAAACTGGAAAAACTGGAAAAATAAATTTGTAAAAATTGTTTTTTTATTGTTAGTAAAAACAGAAAAAATCATTTTTTAATAAAATATTTTCATTTTTTAAGAATTAAAGAAATTATTTTCAACAAAATATTTTCAGTTTTTACAAATATATTTTTACAAAAAAAAATATTTTGTTAAAAAACAAGGGTTATATATAGACCTTATCGTAAAGTCCAGGGGGGTTTTTGGCTCCGTTTAAAGTCCAGGGGGGGTATCCGGGTCAATAGTGTAACGGCAAGGTTGAATATGGTCCAAACTTTTAACGAGAGTTATATATAGACCTTATCATAAAGTTCAGGGAGGGGGGGAGGGATATTTGGACCTTTTCCGTAGATTTATCTAGGGCAAAGATCTTGGCCAAAATAGAAGGTATCGCCTCAAATTAACAAGGTATTGTGGGTCGTAGCAAAAGAAACAATAAAAAGAATGTTGGCTCGATTTTTAAGTGGTCGATCATCCACACCCAACTATGGTATTGTTGATATTCAAGACCTTTAAGTCTCTGTTATTGAATATTTTATCTGTTAGTGATTATTTAGTATTATATGCATAATAACTTTCACATTAAATTATGCAAATACTACAGATTTTGCAAAGTTGTAATAACTTTTTTGTTTGATATAGAAGTCTGCTATTTTAATATTTATTTGTTAGCTGTATACATTCATATTTATGTGCAGATCCTATCTCTGAGGCCTCGCTTTTCACAATTGAAGTATACCATGGCGGATCATTTGTGCGAACTCCGACAAGAGTCTACATAGGTGGAAAAGTTGAATACTTTGACAATGTAAATGAGACAACGATAAAGCTATCAGATTTTAAGAATATGGCCGAGCAATGTGGTTATGACAAGGAGTCAGTGGTATTTTGCCTAGTGAATGGTCAAGATCACATTTCTCTTTGCTTCCCAAGTGTGATATTTGTTGAATAACTTGTGTGAGGTGTTTAATAAGTTTATTCTTGATGCGAGAGATAAATCTATTCTAAAACTTTTAGAGACCATTAGGCACTTGCTCATGGCCAGAATTAATTCAAATAGAGAGAAAGCTAAAAATGGAATTTGGGGGACATATGTCCTACTATCAAGAAGGCGTTGGCCAAAACTATGAAGGATGCTGCTATTTATATTCCTAAAAAGTCAAACACATGGAATTATGAAGTCATTGGACCTATGGAAGGTGGCGCCTGGGCTGTTGACTTATATAACAAAACATGCAGTTGTAGGAAATGAGAATTTTCAGGAATTCCTTGTAAGCATGCTATATCAGCTATTTGGTGAAAAAAGATGAGGTTCTAGACTATGTTGATGATTGCTACAAGGTCGAAACATATTGAAAAATTTATGAAGTTTCCATATCGCCTATGAATGGCCCTGATTTATGGCCTAAGTCAGGGAATTCTTCACCATTGCCACCTTCTTAATTGAAGAAGAAGAAGAAAGGGAGAAAACAAAAATTAAGAAGGAAAGAAGAAGATGAGCCATGGGCTAGTAGGACGAAATTAAAAAAGAGACAAAAATCAATCGATTGTAAGAAATGTGGCAGACCTGGCCACAACAGCAGAACTTGCACTTCTTCCTTAAATACTGTTGAAATTCATCCATCGGACAACCCTTGTAGTTTGGACTCCATTATGACCGAGGGAGCATCAAGTTCTCATAATGTTAAAAAACTACCGGTAAAAGTTTATTTAAATTATTTTCATTACAATTTACAAATATATAGAGTCATATTTTGCGTTTAACTTGTTCTTTCAGGTTAGAAGAGGTACATCACAGGTTATCCAACAAAGTTACATCTTTCTGTCATCTCAACAAGGCGACAATTGTTGAAGAATTGTGCCTCCTTATTATATTGAAGAAATTCTGATATTTTCTTGTCTTTAATTTGTGTTGTTGGAGTTTGGATCTTTTCATTTTCTAATTTCTGTGTTAATATAATATTGTCGGTTTTATCTTTAATTAATCAACTTCACTAGTCTGCAGGAGCTTGAGATTTTTTTTCACTAGTTTCAATAACCTCCATGTCGATTGGCTTGCTGTCTTTCACAATGACCTTTGAATTAATAGCTCTGTCAGCTTCAAGCCTTCAATAAAAAATAATGAAACAAGATCAACAATCCTCATAATTTAGAGAAAAACCTTCTGTTCTTCAATATAAAAAGAAAAGTAGTGCTACAGGTAAAGTCTTTTGTGTCTTAAGTTAAAGGCCACCAAGATATAGCAAGATGAATAAAAGGAGTAAACCTTCTTTCCAAAACCTTGAACTCTATTGGATGATTTCAGTTACTGGATGTAGGCCCCCTGTGTGAGATTTTTTCTCTATTTTTTATTTTTATTTTTTTTCTTTTACTATTAATACTTAATACATTTCTCTCCATCTTAAATACTTAATAATTTTGCAAAAGGCACATTTTAAAGACCTGCAATCTAGCACGAAATTTCCTAGCAAAAATCTGCCTAACTTTTGATTATTGGTATGGTAAAGAAAATTTTTGCCTGATTGATGGCAAAACTTAGCAAAAGTTGAAAAAAGATGGCAAAAAAATATACTCATAGAACACATAGTGCGTACAAAAGCAGTGCAAAAATTATCAAAAGTTGAAAAAAGATGGTCATCACATGCTTTGAAAAAAAAATAATTGGGCAGAAGGGGCAATCTTGAAAAATTTTCACATGATGGGCATGTTTTTTGGTGGATGCTGTTAGTTCTGTGATAAAATTTAACGGAGGAATGATTGTTGCAACACTTTAATTAATACAAGGATGGTTTTTGTTTAGTGGGGTAAGACAAGGATGTAGTCTCACTTTGTGTGATAGTTTAAGGATGATTTTTGCCAATAACTCTGAGTTCTCATTCTGCCTTTTAAAACAAAGCTCTTGAGTTTAGAAGTTACTATATGTAATTATTTCGATACTAGAGAAAAGATAACGAAAGAATTTATATACAACGTGGCTATAACATGTTTACTCACGACTCTTTTTTGTTTGAACTGATTATTGTTATTGGAGAATAGACAACGTTGTTTAGCATACGAATAATAGAGAGGAATTTTTGAAATCTTTAGTGCCTATTAATTTTCAATAGCTAATACAATTTATAATTATTTTCTACAGCTACTAATTAGCTGTTACGCGATTGTATTTGCTGTAGCGAAATTCGCCTAAAAAATCGAGGAGCCTAGTTGTGTGACTCTATTCGCTGTATTCGCGCAATTCACGTAAAAATAGGGGAATCCAGCAGTTTAATATCGGAAAGAGGATCAATTAACGTGTATCATTCCTAATTTAACTAAACAAAATTAATTCTACATAAATTATGCTACTACGCAACTGTATTCGTTGTATTTGCGCTAATGTAGCTGAATTCGCCTAAAAATAGGGGAGTCCAGTTGTGCGATTGTATTCGTCGTATTCGTGCAATTCGCTTAAAAAGTAGGGGGAGTCCACCTGTTTAATAACGGAAAGATGATCAATTCGCGTGTATCGCTCCTAATTTAACTCAACAAAATTAATTCTACATAAATTACGCTGCTACGCGACTGTAATCGTTGTATTCGCGATACTGTATTCATGAATACAATAGCAGAATTCGCCTAAAAAGGGGGAATCCAACTGTTTAATAACGGAAAGATATTCAATTAACGTGTATCACTCCTAAATTAATTCAACAAAAAATAATTCTACATAAATTCCTTTGCTATTGTATTCACGCGACTGTATTCGATGTATTCGCGCTACTGTATTCATGAATACAGTAGCGAAATTCACCTAAAAATAGAGGAATCTAGTTGTGCGACTGTATTCATTGTATTCGTGCAATTCGCTTAAAAATAGGGAAATCCAGCTGTTTAATAATGGAAAGAGGATCAATTAACGTATATCACTCCTAATTTAACTCAACAATATTAATTATACATAAATTACGTTGATACGCGACTGTATTCTTCGTATTCGCGCTATTATATTCATGAATCAGTAGCGGAATCGCCTAACAAATAGGGGAAATCAGTTGTTTAATAACGGAAAAATGATCAATTAGTGTGTCACTCCTAATTTAATTCAACTCAATCAATTCTACATAAATTTTGCTGTTGTTGTATTGTTGTAACGACCCGATCGGTCGTTTTAAGCTCTAGCGCATCGTTCAGCAGTTGGAAGTCATGAATAGCTTCATTGCAGGTATATTGACTTGTGCGTATGGTCAGAGTTGAATTTCGGGAAATTTGGAGTCAAATTGGAAAGAAAAATTTCATTTCGGTAGCCTTAAGTTGAAGAAAATGGCTAAGATTGGAATTTTGAGTAAATGACCTCGGAATCGAGATCTGAAAGTTCCAGGAGGTTCGTATGATGATTTTGGACTTGGGCGTATGTCCGGATTTGGTTT
>MU769622.1:3755-22837 GCA_026770625.1 Nicotiana glauca
CCCCCCAAGAGCGATAGATTGTGTAGTCTTTTATAGGAGAAGAAGCAAGGCCTTTCATGATTAAAAATATGTCCAAAGGATAGATTTTTCACCAAAAATCTGTCTGATACTATTTAAAGGACAGTTTTTTTGGATCAAAAATTAGTTCAAATATGCTCCATTTTACCAACTATGAACGGAATTTTGGAGTATTGTACTCCAACAGCTTTTTAACAGTAAAAGACAGCCAAACAGGTAACGTATACTCAAGTATACAATTTTTATTAATAACAGTAACACCCTACTGATTCAAAAAAAACAAACCAAGATATTAAGACATGTAACTAAACTTCAACACATGAACTATGAACCAACATGGGCAAACTAAAATCAGCTATTAAAGCAAGCAGAACACACGCTATCACTGAAGCGATTTAACAAACCAACTAAACAAGCATAATCAGAAATGAATTAAATAAAGAAACAAGACAGGACTTAATTCTAACTAAAATCCAAGAAAACAGAAAATTAATAACGGGCAGAGGGTTACAATTTTACCATATACTCGAGTATCCGGGCAATGTCCATAGGCAGTGGTACGACTCGAGAGAGTGTCTAATGTCGATTATTATCGAAACCATGACTCCGGAGAATTGGAGGCTAGTTTCGATGAAAATCGATAACAGAAACTTGCTTGAGGCCAATGTGAAGAGAGAAACAGGAAGTAGTGGTGGTTGAGGGGTGGCAGTGACGGCAGCGGATAGACAGTGGGGGTCGCCGGAATTTCGGGTTAAGACCAATGCCAAATGTAGCCCTTGCTGAGCTCCATCTATGTATGTAAAAATTAAGTGGATAAAAGGGCTCAATATTCTCGAATTTATGAAAAAAGTTGCGGCTAGGGCTTCGGATTTTTTTAGATTTATGGAGATTGGTGGAGTTTTGGAGGATATGAGGCTTGGATTCGTGCAGAGAAAGAAGAGGATGATATTGGATGGAAGGCGTTTGGCCGCCGGAGGACGGCAGCACTGCCATGGTAAGGTCGGCGGTGCCGCGATACAGAGTGGGAAGAGAAGAAAGAGGGCTAGGGTTTTGGGTTGAGTGTGTAAATGAGGGCCAAAAATCTGATTTTAGTCTTTAATATTTTGGTTAAGGATAAATTTGGACCATTAGATTAAGATGAAATGAATGGCCATGATGGATTTTGATTTACTTAACTAAAACGACGTAGTTTTGTCTTGAAACTACGTCGTTTTGAATTTTCCCATGACAGCCCCCTTGTCTTGCACTCTTGGCCATATTTCTCTTTCAAATTTGGCTCAATTTCTTCCTTAATGCTATTTGTTAAACTAAAAATATTGTTCGATCATAATTAAGTTATGGTACTCTATTTCCAGACAGGATACACATTTATATTTGTAAATGAAATACATAGGAGCAAAATAAATCCACAAGTTCCTGAAGATCGATAGAAGTTCTCTGCATATATACAAAAACTATCTGGCTAGTATTCTTCAATAATGTACAATCTTTCCTCGTGTTTGAGGTTTGACAACTGAGCAATGGAATGATGTGCTTCTCTGATTACACAAAGTTATTACCTGGCAAGTTTTCATATTATGGAGGGATGTGCTTTTATTTGGCGTACCACTTCTGTGACGACCCAAAGGGTCATTACCTATTTTCTCTTTCATTCCGTGCTCCCAAGGCCTTGAAAATCTCATTTTTTCTTGCCTCGGTTTGCGTGCGCAGTCTGGGCGCGTAACCGGAAAGCTTATATGTTAAATTCTATAAAAATTTCCAAAATGTGGCATTAAAATGATTAAAGTTGACTTTGATCAATATTTTGGTAAATGGACCCGGACCTGTGATTTGACGGTCCCGGAGGATCCGTAGAAAAATATGGGACTCAGGCATACGCCCGGAGTCGAATTCCGAGGTCTAGAGCCCGAGAAATGAATTTTTTTGTGAAATTGTTTTTCTGAAATTATTAAGGAAATTGGAAATGAAAAAATTACTAAAAGACTATGGTATCGGGCTCGTATTTTGGTTCCGACGCTCGGTACAAGTCTTATATATGGTTTAAGCGCTTTCTGTGAAATTTGGTTGAAATCGGACGTCATTTGACGTGTTTCGGGTCTAAATATCTAAAGTTTGAAGTTTATGAAGTTAGAATAAAAAACGATAATTTTGAGGTTTGATTCATTGATTTTGATGTTGTTATGGCAATTTGATCGCTCGGTTAAGTTCGTATGAGGTTGTTGAGTTAGTGTGTATATTTGGTTAAGAGCGCCGAGGGCTCGGGAGTGATTCGGAGGTGGTTCGGGGTGTTTTGAGCTTAATAAAAATTGCAGAAAATGCTCAGTTCTGATATTTGGTACGTTGTTCTATGCGATCGCATAGCTTCTCCCGCGATCGCATAGTGTAAAATTTCTAGAGCCTAGTTTTGTTCTATGCGATCGCAACAGCCCTTGTGCGATCGCAATGCCCAGCCTTCCCATCCCTATGCGATCGCATTGTCCTCTTCGCAATCGCATAGAACATTTTTCTTGCCCAGTCATACTTCCTCTATGCGTTCGCAACACGCCTTCTGCGATCGCAATGCTTTACTCCCCTTTACCCTATGCGATCGCAATGCCTTCTCCACGGTCGCATAGGGCATTTTTGCCCTGTGATTTTAAATACCCAAAATAGAACCAGTGACAGGGTTTTTTCAAAAATACTCGCGAGCTCTCTTCTCTCCCAACCTTTAGGAAGTCATTGAAGCCCTCATTCTTCAAGACCACTTGGGTAAGTAATTTCCTACTTATTTCCTTCATTATCCTTCATTAATTAGTAAGTTTCCAAGCTTAAATCACATATATTAGGGTGAAAATTGGGGGAAAAGGGTAGAGTTAGAGTTTTTTGATTTTCTTCGATTTAGACCTCGTTTTGGGGTCGAATTTGAAAACAAATTGTATATCCGGGCTCGTGAGGGAGTGGGTAACATGGAATTGGTTCGAACCTCGTGTTTTGACCAAGCGGGCCCGGGGTCGATTTTGGAATTTTGGGAAGGAAGCTAAGAAATTCATATTTAGGCATTGGGTTTAGTTTGTTTAGGTATTACTAATATTGTGAAGTCATTATTTCATAGATTTGACTGAGTCGGAGACGAATTCGAGGGGTAAAGCTATTCTAGAGGCTTGAGTTGAGTTTGGAGCATTCGAGGTAAGTGTTTGGTCTAACTTTGGCTTGAGGGAATAGGAGTAGAGCCTTATTTGCTAATTGCTATTTGTCGAGTACGGTGTATAGGCATGGTGATGAGTATCTATACACTGGTATCGAGCATGACCGTGAGTCCTAAATTGCTAATTTATCGAATTCTTAATTGTTGTTCATGGGGAATTGGTTGGAAATGTTTAACACTAAGCCAGTAATTGTTGAGACTGAGTATTGATTTAATTATGTTAAGTAGAAATTGAATAAGCTTGGTTATAGCTGAATCTCCCTTGCTAGGATAGTTTATTATATTATCTTGTTCCCTTGCCGGGATAGTTATTATATTACATTTCTACCTTGCCAGGATTATGTTTTGCATTTTGTTGAAAGAAATGGGATCGTGTGGCACACCGACCACGAGTTATTATGAAATGGGATCGTGTGGCACGCCGACCACGAGCTATTATGAAATGGGATCGAGTGGTACGCCTACCATGTGATATTATGAAATGGGATCGAGTGGTACGCCTATCACGTGATATTATGAATTGGATCGAGTGGTACGCCTACCACGTGATATTATGAAATGGGATCGAGTGGTATGCCAACCATGTGATATTATGAAATGGGATCGAGTGGTATCCTACCACGTGATATTATGAAATGGGATCTATTGGTACGCCTACCACGTGATATTATGAAATGGGATCGAGTGGTATGCCTACCACGTGATATTATGAAATGGGATCGAGTGGTACGCCTACCATGTGATACTATGAAATGGGATCGAGTGGTACGCCTACCACATGATACTATGAAATGGGATCGAGTGGTACGCCTACCACATGATATGAAGAAATGGGATCGTGTTGCACGCCTGCAACGAGAGGAAATTGAAACAAGTGAAAGTGGTTTGTTTTCCCCTATTCTGTGTTAGAAGAAATCAGATGTAGATTCTTTGTTATTCCTGATATTCTGTTTTATCTGCTACCCCATAAGCATGTTCCCCCTCCCAACTTTAAATTTTTTATTTTCCGCTATTATTTTTTTGTACTTGTATATATATCTGCACAGGTTTATCTGGTAGTCTGGTCTAGCCTCGTCACTACTTCACCGAGGTTAGTCTAGGCACTTACCATCATATGGGGTCAGTTGTGCTGATGCTACACTCTGTGCATCTTTTTGCACAGATCCAGGTGTTGCAGTAGCATTTGAGCAGCAGTAGCATTCTGGGAGCGAGTTTTCAGTTCAGGGACATTCGAGGTAGCCTTGCTGACGTCCGCAGGCCCGGAGTCCTTTCTATTTTATTCAGTTTGTTATCATTTGTATCGAAGAAGACAGTCTTATGTTTCATTCCAACCTTGTATTTAGTATTCTGTAGAAGTTCGTGAGTATTGTGACACTAGTCTTCGATAGAGGATTTGTTAAACTTCCGCATTTCTTTCAGTTAACTATGTTTGAGACTTCTGCTTTATTATTAAATGTTTCATTATTTCTAATATTTTTGTGATTCGTTAAAAGAGGTAATTCATAATTGGCTTGCCTAGCTCCTATTAGTAGGCACCATCACGACTCCCGGGGGTGGGAAATCCAGGTCGTGACAAGTTGGTATTAGAGTACTAGGTTACATAGGTCTCACAACTCACAGACAAACTCGATAGAGTCTGAGGGATCGGTACGGAGACGTCTGTATTTATCCCCCAGAGGCTACAGAGTTAGGAAAGTTTCACATTTGTTCTTTCTTGTCGTGCGGTTATATTTCTCAAGTACCGATTGAATTTCTATTTTGTTCCTCCGCAGATGGCGAGAACACGTGCTTCCTCTTCTACCGTGCCGCAGTCCGAGCCCCCAGTAGCAGCTCCAGTGGCAGAGCCCCAGGTTGATTTGGAGGAGGAGGTTCCAGCCCAAGCAGTCGCGGTAGGCCCAGCTCAGGTCCAGAGAGTTTCATTGCCATCCCAGTTTTTTAGGACGCTCTGGTCTTATTGGTAGGCTTCGTGGAGAGTGTCACTTGAGCGGGTTTGCTTCCAGGAGTGCAGCCAGCGGTGGCAGATCAGCCGGGTACAGTAGCTCAGGTCGGGAGTGAGATCACTTTTCAGGAGGCGGTCAATGTGGGCCGTAGAGTTGAGGTGGTCCTGACACAGGGAGGCGGTCATAGGTCGGATAAGAGGCCCCGTCATGCAGGCAGGTTCAGTGGTACCTCGTCTGGAGGTAGAGGTACTTATGGTAGAGGCCATCCTCCCAGGCCCTTTCGGTCAGCTCCCTATGTCACTCATGGTACTTCAGGTGGTCATTCAGGTCGACAGGGTCAACCTCAGTTCCCTCAGCTGCAGTGTTTGTGTAGATGTTATGAGTGTGGTGAGTAAGGTCACAACATGAGGGTTTGCCCGAGGTTGAGTGGTGCTCAGCCGCAGCAGACGAGATCTTGCTATGCTTGTGGTGATCCGAGGCACATTGTCAGATATTTCCCTCGAGCTTATGGCACCTTCCAGCATCAGAGTTCTCGTGCTATGATTCAGGCACCGGAGGTTCCATAGCCTGCCCAGCCAGCTAGAGGTGGTGGCAGAGGCATTAGAGGTGGAGGTAGAGATCTTAGAGGTGAAGTTTAGGTCGCCAGAGGTAGAGGCTAGCCAACAGCCAGGCCAGAGGCTGAGTCTTCAGGTGTAGACGTTACAGGTACCATTCTAATTTGTATTAGAGATGCTTCAGTGCTATTTGACTCTGGATCTACATATTCGTATGTGTCGTACTATTTTGCACCATACTTGGTCATGCCTAGTGATGCTTTGGGTATTCCTGTTTATGTATCTATACCGGTGGGTGAATCTATAATGGTCGACCGAGTTCATCGTTCCTGTGTGGTAGTGTTTGAGGATCTTGAGACCCATGTTGATTTGTTGCTCTTGGACATGGTGAATTTCGATGTTATATTAGGGATGGACTGGTTGTCCTCGTATCATGCTATCTTTGATTGTCACGCCAAGACCGTGACCTTAGCTTTGCCAGATTTTTCCCGTTTAGAGTGGAGAGGGACCCCAGGACATGCCTCCCGCAGAGTTATTTCATGTGTGAAGGCTCGACGCATGGTTGAGAAGGGGTGTTTAGCTTATCCGGCGTATGTTCGCGATTCCAGCATAGTGGTTCCTTCTATTGATTCTGTTCCTATTGTTCGGGAGTTCCCCGAGGTTTTCCCTTTAGACCTGTCGGGTATGCCGCCCGACAGAGATATTGATTTCTGTATTGATCTGGCTCCGGGAACTCAGCCCATTTCCATTCCACCATATCGCATGGCCCCGCCAGAGTTGAAGGACTTAAAGGACCAGTTGCAAGACTTGTTAGAGAAGGGTTTTATCAGACCTAGTGTTTCTCCTTGGGGTGCGCCGGTGTTGTTTGTGAATAAAAAGGATGGATCGATAAGGATGTGCATTGATTACCGATAATTGAACAAAGTGACGATAAAGAACAAGTATCCACTGCCGAGGATTGATGATTTGTTCGACCAGCTTCAGGGAGCAAAGGTATTTTCAAAGATAAACTTGAGATCTAGCTACCGTCAGATGAGGATTAGGGCGTCTGATGTCCCTAAGACAGCATTCCGCCCTCGGTGTGGGCATTATGAGTTTTTGGTCATGTCATTTGGGTTGACCAATGCCCCAGCAGCATTTATGGAGTTGATGAACCGAGTTTTCAGACCTTACTTGGACTTGTTCGTGATAGTCTTTATTGATGATATTCTGGTGTACTCCCACAGCCAGGAGGAGCACGAGCAGTACCTCAGAGTGGTTCTTCAGACTCTGAAGGATAGTCAGTTATATGCTAAGTTCTCGAACTGTGAGTTCTGGTTGAGTTCGTACGTATTATTTCCATTGTTTAGTCTCCAAAGCGAGCAGCAGTGTAAAGAAGAAATGAATAGTATCCTCTTAGAGTTAGATCTTGATGGGGATATCACAACTATTCTACCTGGTGGGGGTGCCCATGTGACTCGTGATGGGCGTTTGATTATTCTAAGTCGAGATTGCAGTCTTCACGTGCATTTCTAGGTCACGCTGTATCAGCAGAGGGTATTTAGGTGGACCCGAAGGAGATTAAGGCAGTCAAGAACTGGCCTCGACCAGCATCAGCAACAGAGATTCGGAGTATTCATGGGGTTAGCAGGTTACTACCGTCGGTTCGTGGAGGGATTTTCATCTATTGCAGCCCCGATGACTAGATTGACCTAGAAGGGTGCCCAGTTCAGATAGTCGGATGAGTGTGAGGCGAGCTTTTAGAAGCTCAAGATAGCTCTGACTACGGCACCGATATTGGTTTGCCCATAGCCTCAGGACCTTATACAATTTATTGTGATGCTTCCCATATTGGGCTGGGTGCGGTATTGATGCAGGATGGCAGAGTCATTGCTTATGCTTCGAGGCAGTTGAAGATCCATGAGAAGAGTTATCCGGTTCATGATCTAGAGTTGGCGGCCATTGTTCATGCCTTGAAGATTTGGAGACATTACCTATATAGTGTGACGTGTGGGTGTACACTGATCACAAGAGTCTTCAATACTTGTTCAAGCAAAAGGAGTTGAATTTGAGGCAGAGTAGATGGTTAGAGTTATTGAAATATTATGATGTTACTATTCTGTATAACCTGGGGAGAGCCAATGTGGTGGCCGATGCATTGAGTAGGAAGTCCGCCAGCATGGGTAGTCTTGCTGACATTCCGGTCAGTCAGAGACCGCTTGCTTGGGATATTCAGGCCCTGGCCAGTCGATTTGTGAGGTTGGATATTTCTGAGCCTAGCAGAGTGTTATCTTGCACGGTCGCTCGTTTCTCATTACTGGAGCGTATCCGTGATCGGTAGTTTGATGATCCCCATTTGTGTGTCTTGAGAGACACGGTGCAGCGGGAAGGTGACCTTAGATGATGATGGTGTCTTGAGATTGCAGGGGCGAGTTTGTGTGCCAAATGCTGATGGGATTCAAGAGTTGGGCACGCAGGTTGAGTTGAGCACAGTATTGCATCCTCAGACGGACGGTCAGTCCGAGCAGACTATTCAGATATTGGAGGATATGCTCTAAGCCTGTGTCATTGATTTTGGAGGCTCGTGGGACCAGTTCTTGCCTTTAGCAGAGTTCACCTACAACAATAACTACCAGTCAAGCATTCAGATGGCTCCCTATGAGGCGTTGTATGGTAGGCGATGTCGGTCTCCAATTGGGTGGTTTCAGCCAGGAGAGGCTCGGTTATTAGGTACCGATTTAGTTCAGGAGGCCTTGGATAAGGTCAAGATCATGCAGGATAGGTATCGTTCAGCTCAGTCGCGGCAAAAGATTTATGCAGATCATAAGGTTCGGGATATAGCTTTCATGGTTGGTGAGTGGGTCTTGCTCCGAGTGTCGCCTATGAAGGGCGTGATGAGAATTGGGAAGAAGGGAAAGCTTAGCCCTAGGTTCATTGGCCCATTTGAGATTCTCGATCGTGTGGGAGAGGTGGCTTACAGACTTGCCTTACCGCCCAGCTTGTCAGCCATGCATCCAGTGTTTCATGTGTCCATGCTTCGGAGGTATCACGGCGATCTAGCCCACGTGTTAGATTTCAGCACTGTCCAATTGGACAAGGATTAACAGTTGAGGTCGAAGTGTTTTCCTTCAGTGCGTGTCCAGTGGAGAGGTCAGCCTCCTGAGGCATCGACTTGGGAGTCCGAGTCTTATATGCGGAGCCGTTACCCTCATCTATTTCCCGACTCAGGTACTTCTTTCTTTTGTCCGTTTGAGGACGAACGGTTGTTTTAGAGGTGGAGAATGTGACGACCCAAAGGGTCATCACCTATTTTCTCTTTCATTCCGTGCTCCTGAGGCTTTGAAAACCTCATTTTTTTCTGGCATCGATTTGTGTGCGCAGTCCAGGCGCGTAGCCGGAAAGCTTATATGTTAAATTCTGTTCCAAAATATGTCTTTAAAATGATTAAAGTTGACTTTGTTCAACATTTTTGGTAAACGGACTCGGACCCATGATTTGACGGTCCCGGAGGGTCCATATAGAAATATGGGAAACAGACTCGGACCCATGATTTGACGGTCCCGGAGGGTCCATATAGAAATATGGGACTCGGACATATGCCCGGAGTCGAATTTCGAGGTCTAGAGCCCGAGAAATGAATTTTTCTGTGAAATTGTTTTTCTAAAAGGAAATTGGAAAAAAAATTATTAAAAGACTATGGTATCGGGCTTGTATTTTGGTTCTGATGCCCGGTACAAGTCTTATATATGGTTTAAGTGCTTTCTGTGAAATTTGGTTGAAATCGGACGTCATTTGACTTGTTTCGGGTCTAAATATCTAAAATTTGAAGTTTATGAAGTTAGAATGAAAAACGATGATTTTGAGGTTTAATTCATTGATTTTGATGTTGTTATGGCGATTTGATCGCTCGGTTAAGTTCCTATGAGATTGTTGAGTTAGTGTGTGTGTTTGGTTAGGAGCCCCCAGGGCTCGGGAGTGATTCGGAGGTGGTTCGGGGTGTTTTGAACTTAGTAAAAATTGCAGAAAATGCTCAGTTCTGATATCTGGTACGTTGTTCTATGCGATCGCATAGCTTCTCCCGCGATCGCATAGTGTAAAATTTCTAAAGCCTAGTTTTGTTCTATGCGATCACAACAGCCCTTGTGCGATCGCAATGCCCAGCCTTCCCATCCCTATGCGATCGTATTGTCCTCTTCGCGATCGCATAGAACATTTTTCTTGCCCAGTCATACTTCCTTTATGCGTTCGCAGCAGGCCTTCCGCGATCGCAATGCTTTACTCCCATTTACCCTATGCGATCGCAATGCCTTCTCCGTGATCGCATAGGGCATTTTTGCCCAACGATTTTAAATACCCAAAACAGAACCAGTGACGGGATTTTTTCAAAAATACTCACGAGCTCTCTTCTCTCCCAACCTTTAAGAAGCCATTGAAGCCCCCATTCTTCAAGACCACTTGGGTAAGTAATTTCCTACTTATTTCCTTTATTGTCCTTCATTAATTAGTAAGTTTCCAAGCTTAAATCACATCGATTAGGGTGGAAATTGGGGGAAAAGGGTAGAGTTAGGGTTTTTCGATTTTCTTCGATTTAGACCTCGTTTTGGGGTCGAATTTGAAAACAAATTGTATATCCGGGCTCGTGGGGGAATGGGTAACATGGAATTGGTTCGAACCTCGTGTTTTGACCAAGCAGACCCGGGGTCAATTTTGGAATTTTGGGAAGAAAGCTAAGAAATTCATATTTAGGCATTGGGTTTAGTTTGTTTAGCAATTACTAATATTTTGAAGTAATTATTTCATAGATTTGACTGAGTCGGAGCCGAATTCGAGGGGTAAACTATTCTAGAGGCTTGACTTGAGTTTGGTGCATTCGAGGTAAGTGTTTGGTCTAACTTTGGCTTGAGGGAATAGGAGTAGAGTCTTAATTGCTAATTGCTATTTGTCGAGTACGGTGTATAGGCATGGTGACGAGTATCTATACACTGGTGTCGAGCATGACAGTGAGTCCTAAATTGCTAATTTATCGAATTTAATTGTTGTTCATGAGGAATTGGTTGGAAATCTTTAACACTGAGCCAGTAATTATTGAGACTGAGTATTGATTTAATTGTGTTAAGTAGAAATTGAATAAGTTTGGTTATAGCTGGATCTCCCTAGCCGGGATAGTTTATTATATTATCTTGTTCCCTTGCCGGGATAGTTATTATATTATATTTCTTCCTTGCCGGGATTATGTTTTGTATTGTGTTGAAAGAAATGGGATCGTGTAGCATGCCGACCATGAGTTATTATGAAATGGGATCGTGTGGCACGCCGACCACGAGTTATTACGAAATGGGATCGAGTGCTATGCCTACCATGTGATATTATGAAATGGGATCGAGTGGTACGCCTACCACGTGATATATGAAATGGGATCAAGTGGTACGCCTACCACGTGATATTATGAAATGGGATCGAGTGGTGCGCATACCACGTGATATTATGAAATGGGATCGAGTGGTACGCCTACCACGTGATACTATGAAATGGTATCGAGTGGTACTCCTACCACGTGATACTATGAAATGGGATCGAGTGGTGTCAACGCCCCCTTTTTCCTCGCGGAATCGGGTTCACGACATTCGGGAAGACAACTCTTTTCCCACTTTAGGAATTGGGAGAGTTTGGAGAGTTGCAACCTAATGATTATAGTGCATTAGGACACTTTTAGAAGAATTAAAGATGCAGACCAGAGTTTTGGGTAAGGGATTGAAATTATCTCAAGGGGGAAGGTGTTAGGCACTCCTCAAGATCCACTAGTGTGGTTCTCGGCCATGCTTCAATTGTGACTTTAGAAGTAAATGTAAATAAACAAGTACAAGAAGCACAAAAGGTTAAAAGAAGTGCTGAATTTTAAAGGAGCAATTTTTGTAAAAAAAACGTGCAAGTAGAGAAAAAGGCTTAGTGCAAATAATCCGAAAGATCATGCGAGAAGCACAAATTTAAAATGCAATAGCTTTAAAGATTCAGAAAATTTTGTTAAACTAATAAAGAAGGAGAAATGGGTCCTAGGTTTATACATTACATGGATCATTCGCACAATGCTAGTACTCAGTTGTACGCGGAGTGTTATCGTGTAATCATCATCTCCATGTCTACCCTTCCCACCCCATTAAGGTTTTAAAGCGCAGAACGGAATCTTTTACTTATCGCATGCTACTACCCGTCCCAATCCTATTAGTCCCTGGGTATTAGGACTTCTAATCCTAAAGAGGAAGAAAAGGATGGGGGCCTTTGTGGAGTTTAAAGGATAAAATTCTAGCTCGACATTCAAAACAAGTATCAAGTAAAAGGGGAGAACAAACAAGCATACAAGGCTCAAATTAACCCCAGAAGTCAAACAATCATTAAGTTTAGCATGCCTTGACAAATACTGATTTGGTCTTAGATTTAAATAAAACAGCGAGCGGACTGGTTCAACACATATATTTAAACAGAAAGTCCGCATTAGGCAACTCGGATACAGTTGTCAGGGACTGACCCAATTCATTAATTAGCCAACCTTTTGTTTATGAGTTGAAATAAAAACCTAGGCGTAGGATCTATTAATTTCAGGAAAAAGATGCAAAGAGTTACCAGTAGTTTCAGAAAAGATGCAAGTTGATTTTAGAAAAAGAGTTATCAGTTTAAACAAAGAGAAAAGATGCAAACCGACTTTAGAAAAGAGTTACCAATTGTTTCAGAAAAGATGTAGACTGATTAAAAGGTTTATGAGTTTCGGGGGAGTGCAGATTGGTTATAGGAAAAGGTTTACCAATTTTAGCGGGTTTCAGAAGTAGAAAATTACTAGTTTTAGTAAAGACACGAGTTCCAGCAATCGATACTGCTTAAGAACGAATGATGCTATTAAAGACGAGGTTTCCTATAGGCATACTTTCTATACGTTTACTGATTTTAATACCCTTTCATGACATTAATAGGAGTCTTATACACATGATGTCTATATGCAACCTTGTTATTAAGCCTATAAACGGTTTGCCTAATGACATTTGTATATGCAGAAATGCAAGAGCCTATAGACATGATCTCTATATGTGTCATTACAGAACATGAATGTTAAATCCTATAGACATGCTTTCTAGGTGATTTTGCGGTAAAGTTAAGCGTTAAATCCTATAGGCATAGTCTCTATGTGATTGAATCGGTATTAAAGACCCTATAGGCAGGATTTCTAGTTTGATTAAAAGTAAAATCCTAAATCATGATTTCTACCCTTTTGATGCAAGAAAGTAAAGACTACCACCACACCCTTTTACTATACTCCCTGAGTTTCATACAAGTTATTACAATGCCAGAAAAATATAGAAAATACATCAAAAGACAACAGCTAGATCCGAGAAGCCTAATTCAACCTTAAACATGTATTTAACCAATTCCGGGATCCATATTTCCAAAGCCTTCTCTTTATCCAAAGTGTTTCAAAGTTCCAAGGAATCTCAGGGATTCCAGTCATTGCTTACACCCAGGATACCATTAGAATTAGAATAGTGCAGTGGGGAAGAGCCAGCTCTCAGGCATCCAAGTTCAGAGGGAGCTCAGGGGTCCAAAAGCATGGCTTGCAAGAGAGGGGCAGAACTTATAGCTAAGAGTAATGCAAAGTGAAAGGGGGATTGGGGAGCCATGACAAATGGTGGTCATGACTAACCACTAGGTAGGTTGGCACACCCCTGACCACTTGTTTGGTTAAACAAGTTAGGAGAAGACCCTTGAAGGTCAGACCAAGGTCTGGATAGTGATTAGGACACTATCAGACCCAAGTCCAAGGCTCAGACACATAAAAGGGGAAAAGGAGTGGGAATTGATTGAGTTAGGTATTCAAAGAACCCAGTTCAGAATCATAGACATCAATATTAGAGTGTTGTTATGCCCTGAACCAAAACTCACATGCAAAGGGTAAAGGGTAAGGGAATTCACATAGGAACAATAATGAAAAAGTTGCAGAAAAACAGTAAAGGAAAGCATAACATAACTAGGTTGTGAAACACATAGTGGAGGAGTAGTATTTAAACTAAGATGGGCATACCAGTTGCAAAGTAAGAGAATAGTATAGTAACCACAGCAAGCAAGCAGCAGAAATAACTCAGGTTTTCAGCAGAACCACTTGAAGATTCAAGGAGAGCTTAAAGGGTATTTCAGAAAGCAAAGAGGAGAAGTACACAGAACTAGTCTGTGTGTTTGAGAGAAGAAGGGAGTAGAAGGAAGATTGCCTATTATTGCTTGATTGTTACTTCCTTGTTGTTCCTTCTTTTTTTTTAAAAGGGGAGGGCTGAGCCCTTTATATAGTTTTGAAAACAGGTGAGGCAGACACAAAGGTATAAATATAGAAACTAATCAAATTAGTATCAATTAGGGTAGATAGACTCCTTTAATTAAGGGTCTAGTTCAGACGACTAAGAAGGAAGAGAGAATCAGTTTATTAAGGCTAAATTAAGGTAAAGAGACCATATGGTGCACAAATAAGGTCACATACACAATTGGATATTTAAGGAAAGAGGGCACAGTAGTAAGAATTAGGTATAAGCTTAAAAATTAGTCAAGGGATCTCGGATCCAGTTGTAATCACAAAGAGACTAAGATAATTAAGGAAGTAAATAATTCAAACGTTGGTACAAAAATCACAAAAGATACAGTATCAATTATTTAAGGAGAACATCAGTAAGGTAAAAGAGGTTCAATTAAGAGAAATTAGTGACGAATTTCTTAGCCTGATTAAAGGAATTAAAAAAAAATAAAACTTTGAAAGGGAAGCTTATATATAAGCATGCAGTTCAAAACAAAGAAGAACAATGAGTGTTTTTTCCATAATCATAGGCAAATAAGTTCACAAGTTCGATTACAGACTAGTCATGAGTCTGTAAACCTAGGGTTTCAGAGTGAAACCCGAGTGTCTCTCACTTCAAAGAAAAGAAAACCCCCCAAATCTTAGGGTTTCACATGGAGTCGGAGGTGAGGGAATCGTTCAAAGTCACAGAGATAGGCAGATATGCACAAACAGAAGTAGGAGGAAATTACGAGTTTTAAGACGAAGGTAGGCAAGAGCATAATCAACAGAACTCATAAACAAAATCAAAGCATGAGCTTAAACACATAAGCAAAAGCGAGTCAATAACCTAGAATAACATATGAACAAAAGAGGTAAAAGAATCTCCGTAAAAGATCCAGTAAGAAACACAAGAGCAGGCTTGAGTATAACAAGGGAATAAAACAACGAACATGAACACACATAAAAGAGTAAAAGAATCAGAAACATTTAGAAACCATTTGCAGAAAACCCTAAAAATAGGATTCGAATAGTTTTGAAAAGGGAAAATTGGGGAAAAACTCTAAAATGGCACACACAGCATAGATCTAGCATAGATCTAGACGAATAAGCGAAAAAGGAACCTCGATTAGGCTAGGGTTTCTGAGAACCCAAAAGGACAAGAAGGCTTGGAAGTATCGAGAATGGTTCTGAGCTAGCAAGGTCGAATCCAGGCTTGAGAGACTGAGATACGCCGGAGCAAAGTCGAAAACGGCCAAAGAAACTAGGACCGGCCAGGGTCTGGATGAAGACCTTCGAGGTCTAGCCTCGAATCTTCAATGAGCAAGCGTGTGAGAGCATGAGATGGTGGGTGTTGTCCATGGCCAGATTAGCCATGGATTCTGGTGATTTGAGGTCGAAGGGGGAGGTAGGTGGATATTAGGGTTTCAGAGGTTGAGAGGGTTCGAGAGAGACGAGAGGAACCAGAGGCGGCGGATTTGGAGAATGGGGATAGGGTTAAGGTCGTTTGGGAATTAAAATGGTAAGGAGAAAATGTGGCCGTTGATCATTTTGATCAATAGCCTGGATCAAAAGGGAGCCGGGCGGGTAAAAAATAAACGGGTTGTGGGTCGGGTTAATTAAGAAATTGGGTAGGGAATTTTGGGTCTGATTTGGGCTTAAGATTGAGGTTAATTTCGGGCTAAAATTGAAATGCAAAGGGCTAACTCTTAAATAGCCACTTTTCCCTTGTTTTAATTTATAAAAATAGCAAACTAATTTCTGGAAATAAATCAAATATGATAAAATGATTAATGACACATAATTATCAAATTAAAAATACTGGAGTTCATTTTATAAATATAATTACAATTGAATCTTTAAAGAGGCAAGTATTGCAATTATATTCAATTTAGTTTTAAAAATACCAAATGAATTTGTAAAAATATGCAAAAATCATGTTAGCTATTGATGTAAATATAAGAATAAAATAAATCGTTCACCAAAATGACAAATTTTGGGAATAATTATTGGATTTTATGGTATAAAAATAGGCAATAAATTGAAATTGGTTTAAAAATCATCAAAAAATATCAAAACTCATGTGTGTGCTTATATATGCACAAATATTCTATTTTGGAAGTATTTTGGGTATGAAAAATACATAGGGAAAAAATGGGTATCAACAGCTACCCCTCTTTACCCGAGGAGGATAAAAGAGTTGTCGGGTAAAGACAAGATGGCCAATTTTGACCGGATCGACGATTGGAGAAAACTTTGACCGAGCTCTAGTTTCTGAGCTGCCTACATATCTCTGGTTTTACAGGAATCAGGCCATATGTAGTTCAGGAACCATTGACGGAGTATGTCGATGGAGATTCAAAAAGGAACGGACGCAATGCTTAGGTTTGGAAAGGGTGTTTGGAGTCGGATGGGCTGCGGGAACCGGAGTAGGATCGCTCCTGCTGAGATGGCCGTTTTCTAGCCGGTGTACCTACAAATGCAATATAGGAGTATATCGTGCATAAACTTAAACGTGATGCAAGTTCCCATTGGAATATGAATGCTGTCTTCGGACGGTTAGGATGACGTCCTCAGACCATGATGTCCTGGGCCATGAAATGCAAAATTAAGGGATTCGCATGCTATGAGATGACGTTCTCGGGCCATGATGATGGTGCCTCCGAACCATGATGCCTTTGAATAATGATGTGCAGGATATAAAGCGGGGTCCTCGAGCCATGGCATGGTGTTCTCGGGCTATGAGGATGATGCCTCCAAACGATGACGCCTTTGGACAGTTTGGCGATATTTCAGCCCATGAGATGCAAGATTTGGCGGTATTTCAGCCGATGCAAAAAAATGTAAATGGTGATATTTCAGCCGACAGAAATTTAAATAAATAGGTGATGTTCCAGCTTATGGAGAATTTAAATAATAGTCTGGCGATATTTTAGCCGATGCGAAAAGTGTAAATGGTGATATTTTAGCCGACCAAAAACATAGGTATAGATGATGGTGGAGATTTAAATATGACCTGGCGATCTTTCAGCCGATGTAGAATTTAAATAAAGTTTGACGATATTTCAGCCGATACAAAAAATATAAATGGCGATATTTCAGCCGATTGCAGGACGTAAGTAAAAGGTGGCGATATTTCAGCCATGCAATAGAAATAAAGTGGCGATATTTCATCCATGCAAATGGAGACAACGCTTAGTCTCGGAAGGCAGAAAGGTAGCCTTATGCAATGCAGGAAATGCAGATGGAGACAATGCTTAGTCTCGGAAGGTAGAAAAGTAGCCTTATGCAACGCAGGAAATGTAGATGGATACAACGCTTAGTCTCGGAAGGCAGAAAAGTAGCCTTATGCAATGCAAGAAATGCAGATGGAGATAATGCTTAGTCTCAGAAGACAGAAAAGTAGCCTTATGCAATGCAGGAAATGTAAATAGAGACAACGCTTAGTCTCGAAAGGCAGAAAAGTAGCCTTATGCAATGCAGGAAATGCAGATGGAGACAGCGCTTAGTCTCGGAAGGCAGAAAGGTAGCCTTATGTAATAAGATAAAAGCGAATAGTAAGAACAAAAATTCTTAAGTGATAGCTAATCGTAATATTGCGGCTGCTGGGGCCATTGCGTGCGGATAGCAGATGCAAATAGGTGTGACGGTTCGATGCAGTTGCGTAACATGTTTGGTAACTTTATGACTTGGGTGCCTGTATCCAAAGAAAATTGTGAGTTTTGTAGAGGGGGAAAGGTTAGTTCATCCTCCCATGGTTCTTGACGTCACGTATCATTGGGGTAGCGTTGCTAAACGACAGCGATTCCAATGATAGTTATTCATGATTTAAAAAATATAACGTAAGTATATATTTGAAAATGATTTTCTTTTGGATGAACCAATGACTGCGACGTGGTCCAAGACATTGCAACCTCGCTTGCTCTGAAATTTTGAGGGTCCTCCTCAAAATTCTTCCCCAGTTTACTGGGCTGGCACTTCTGACGGCTATGCTGAACGAATGCAAAATCAACTTCGGAATTTTGAGGATCCTCCACAAAACTCTACCCCAGTTTACTGAGGTGACATTCTTGGCGATGAGCGGCTAAAGACCATCTTCGGAATTTTGAGGTTCCTCCTCAAATTCTGCCCCAGTTCCAATAATAGGGGGAAATGGAATTTTTTATTAAATTGTGACTGAACCCATAGGGCTGCCTACGTATCCCCTCTTAAACGGGAATCAGCTCAGGCGTAGTTCAAATTACATCATACAGAAATCATAGGTGATTACACATAATATCGTTTCACTGCGTCTGAGTTGATTGGCTTTGGCCAGACTTCCCCATCCATTACTGCAAGAATAAGGGCTCCTCCAGTTAGAACCCAGTGAACCATGTACGGACCTTGCCAGTTGGGAGAGAATTTCCCCCTGGCTTTATCTTGATGCGGGAATATCTTCTTCAACACCAGCTGCCCCGGTGTAAACTTCCTTGGCTTGACTCTTTTATTGAAGCCTGTGGACATTCTATTCTGATACAACTGACCATGGCAAACTGCATTCCTCCTTTTTCCATCTATAAGGGCAAACTGCTCGTAGCGACCTCTTACCCATTCTACGTCGTCCAACTCTACTTCTTGTATGATCCTCAAGGAAGGAGTTTCTACCTCGGCGTGAATGACCGCCTCTGTACCATAAACTAGAATGTAGGGAGTTGCCCCGGTTGATGTGCGGACCGTGGTGCGGTATCCCAGCAAGGCAAATGCTAACTTCTCATGCCATTGTTTATGACTTTCGACCATCTTCCTTAGTATCTTCTTGATATTCTTGTTGGCCGCCTCTACAGCTCCATTCATCTGAGGCATGTAGGCTATAGAGTTCTTGTGTTTAATATTGAATGTCTCACACATTGCTTTCATCAAGTCACTGTTGAGATTGGAACCATTGTCAGTGATGATTGATTCCGGCACCCCGAATCGGCAAACAATACGATCACGGATGAAGTCTGCCACAACTTTCTTAGTCACTACTTTGTATGATGCTGCCTCAACCCATTTAGTAAAATAATCGATTGCCACTAGGATAAATCTGTGCCCATTTGATGCGGCAGGCTCGATAGGTCCAATGA
>MU769624.1:24504-46277 GCA_026770625.1 Nicotiana glauca
GGGTTTGGCAGTTTCGACTCAATTGGCCTCAACATATATATCCAACTGCCTCAATCTCTGGAATAATATGGTATAAGACTCCCCCAACGGGGTGAAAGTTTTCTTCCGCTACAACTTCTCATTTTTGAATGATAGATTGGGTCGGAAACTTGGACCGACAGGGTTTCGGTAGGCCTGTGGGGGTGGGTAAGCATTTTGTGGAGTTGGGTAGGTGTTTTGTGGGGCTGGGGCATGCCATTGCGAGTAGGAAGGAGTTTGAGTATATGACTGGGCGTGGTGGACAGAAATCTGAGGGTCTGGTGATAGAAAGTAATGCTGAGGTAGATTAAATGGAGTTTGGGTGTAGGTTCAGTGATGGGGTTGAGGCTGGGTATAATGGTGTGATGGGCCCCTCGGTCCAAACCACGATCATGAATCAACTGTTTCCATATCCTCTTTCTTCTTCTTTCCGATCACTCCCCCTGTACCATTCTGAATGGCTTGGGTAGTTGCTTTGATGGCCGAATAGCTCATGATTTTGCTTGATTTAAGCCCTTCTTCCACTATACCGCCCATCTTCACCACCTCGTTGAAACTGGAAAGACTTACCTATGGCCGATATCAAATGGCCAAAGTAAGTAGGCTCCAGAGCCTGCAAAAAGTACTCCACCATTTCGCTCTCCTCCATCGGGGAGTTAACTTTTGCCGCTTGTTCTCTCTAGCGAACCGTATTCTTTGAAACTTTCACTAGGCTTCTTATCAATCTTAGTTAGAGACAAATGATCTGGAACAATCTCGATGTTGTATTGAAAATGACGAGCGAATGCTTGGGCCAAATCATCCCATGTATACCATCTACTATGATCCTGACGAGTGTACAACTCCAATGCCTCGCTACTCAGACTCTGGCTGAAGTATGCCATCAACAGCTCATCTTCCCCATCGTCTCCTCTCATTTTACTACAGAATCCCGTCAAATGGTCCATCGGGTGTCCGTGCCCGTCATACATATAAAACTTCGGCATCTTGAATCCCATAGGCAACTGAACATCGGGAAATAGACCCAAATCTTTGTAGGCTACGCGCACCTGGCCTCCCGATCCCTACATGTTTTTGATTGTTCCAGGCTTCTTACCTTCCTGAACATCTCCTCCTACTATGGGTTTTTAGGTGGTTTCTGTCTCAATAGGGAGGTCAAAACGGGGGGTGTATGAGTAATGATCTAGGGCCTTGAAAGTATGCTCCGGGGGATAATATTGGTTTTCTTGAGTCTAGAATAAGGGTTCACTGGAGGATCTATGGAGTGTAGTGGGTGGGGGTACTACAGAAATGGGGGTGGCTGGTAGAGGGGGTATGGGATTGGTTTAGCTGGTGGTGCTTGTGTGGTTTGGGAAGTGGTGCCTTGATAGTGGTGGTAATGTGGAAAGCTTGGAGATGAATCAATAGTGGGAGGTTCTTGGGGTTGAGCCAATGGTGGGACGAAAGCAGGGTTGGCAGGGTATGATGGTGGTGGATGCCCTTTCATCCATGCTTGGTACATCTCTGCCATTTGGTGTTTCAACTTATGTAACTCCTCTTTGAGATTAACATCAGACTCTTTCCCCTACCTTGACGGATCAATAACACTTGCATCCAGTTCTTGGCCAGCCATGATCAACTTGTCTTTGGACCTGGTGTTGTACGGGTGAGTTTCCAAAATGCCAAACAAACTAACCACCTGCCTATACTTGAGGACAACAAGCAAACTTGTTAGCGATTAAGAGCTTAGCAGATAGGTAACCGCACGATTGGGATGCAATGCACCTAAGCAGTTAACCATTTCTATTATGCATTTGAACGACTGCTTGCGTCATCTCGACTTTCACTAATTTCCATTTTGTAATTTCTTTCTCCTTTTTTTTTCATTCCTGCTTTTCTTTGCTTGACTCTTGTTTTTATTCTTTTATTCTCTCATTTTCCTCTCCTGTTTTGCCATTATTTCTTCCCCATAATTTTTCTTATTTTTCTCTATTTTTTTATCTCTTTTTTTCTTTCTTTTCATGGTTATGATCGAATGCTATGAGGATTGCCTACGTATCATGAGGCCGCATGAGTCAGACCAAGAGTAGTTACGAGACATGTGCAAAATAAAATAAAAAACATTTTTTGTGGGGTTTTCACATTTTCATGAATAAAAATAAAATAAAACATCTTGATTAAGACAACTTCCCCTACAGATTTAAACATAAAAACTAACAGACGTGATGAGTGGACCAACAAACTTTAATAGAAAACTGGAAATACAGACTCGAAAATGAACTAACCAACTGACAATACAGACTCGAAAGTGAACTAACAAAATACAGACTCGAACAAACAAAGTTAAGAATACATAAGTGCCTCAACTACTGCTCCAGTTGGCCTTGCTGTGGGCCTTTGCGCCATATCTTCTTGGATGTAAAACAAGTCATCCATCATCTGCCGGAAAAAAATCATGACTGAAGCGAAGAACATGGACTGGTTCATGTCTTCACATTCGTTGCACTTCTTTTTTTGTTGACAAAATTTAACTTTTATTTCATAAAAAAAACTGCCTTTACATTCCCAGATTAATGCTGACCATTAATCTCCAATATCACTAATACAAAGAAAATTATACTCTACGGTTCGTAATTACAGAAACTGTACTAAGGAGTATTCTTTAACTTTGACAATTCTGCTTGCCATTTAATTCTCTTCCTGCCTTTTATGTGTAGATGTATTGCTATTTCTTTACACAATTCATCTATGCAGTATCTTCCTTTGTTGAATCTCATTGAGTTCCTTTCATGCCAGATGCAATAAATCACCATTGCAAACAATGATGTGATCATTTATGCCCTGCAGTCTTTCTTCTTTGCCATGTTGCATATCTATTGGAGTTCCTGCTGCCAAGTCCCTATCTGTCTGGCATTACCAGTCCATTTCAAAACTCTTTCCCATAGTCTGTTTGTGTATGGACAACCAAAGTAGAAGTGCTCGAAAGTTTCCATATTTTTTGCACAGAATACACAGTCTGGATGAACTTGGATTCCAAACTTGGCGAGTCTATCTACAATTGCTATCCTTTGATGGATAGTCAGCCATAGATAGAACTTAAACCTAGGGTGAATCTGTGTATGCATATGTATACTTTTCCATGTCAGTACACCTAAGAATGCAGCTTGGGTGGTGAGGAAGATTATTGAGGCAAAAGAGAAAATGCATATCACAATGTAGTCCGCAATTCTCCTAACCCTTTCCCTAATAATACCCTTCTCCTGTAAGAACCATCCGATCTGCTGAGATCTGGCATTCAAAACTTGTTCGGTTGTATGATTTTATTCTTGAAGCTACTGCATGTCTTTCGCTAGCTGTGACATCAGGGCATAGCAATGCTCCATCTCTGCTTTGAAGTCGTTTTCCTGCTTGGTCATTTCGTTTTCAAGGACATGGACCTTGTTTTTTGACCTACTATTGCTTTGTCGTACCTCTTCTTTATTTGTCGAACGAAACTTGCCCATCCCTCCACATTTTTAGCCAGCTTGGCTCGGGCTTTTGCTAGTTCAGCTTCAGTCTTTTGCAAATCATCCTCACAGTCATGTACTTTCTGTGTAAGGCTGTAGATGAGCTTTTCATCTTCTCTGTTTCTGCCCGGGTTCTCAGCTACTATTCTCATCTTTCGAATTTGGGCTCGGAGAGCTTCATTTTCTTGAGCCAACCTTCTTCATTCACCTTCAACTTCTTGTGCCTGGAGATCGTTATTGAATTCCATGTTTCTTAATTTATCCTCTAAGGTGTGGATGGCAGCTTGATATTTCTTCTTTTTTTCACCCCAAGCTAATCTTTCTTGGACTTTATCATCAAAATCTTGAACATGAGGTATCTTGGCAGGCCTCTCGGGCTCGGGCTCTGGCTCTGGCTCGTAGTTTGCACAAGACCTTTTCTCAAACCATGCAGCGTATCCGGGATCTACTTCCCCCTTTGCAATATTTGGTACCTAGGTGCCATTTTTCAGATACCGGCAACCATTCCAATCCTATTGAACTAAAGCTTCGGGCAATGCAACTTCTGGATGTAACTCAACGACCTGGGTGGTTAGGTCCTCATCTTCAAGCACCACATGATACCTTTCTAACTATCTTAAAACCCTTTGTGGCACATACGGATGGACACTCCTCAAACCTATCAACATTAGGTAACCCTTAGCAGCCGTCATGTATATAGCTTCCGTCATCGGGAGCTGCCCTATAGTCTATTCAACCTGACTTGCTTTTAGAGCTTATAAGTGGGAAACCCAGGCCTCAAATCCTTTTAGAGCGTTGTAGTCTTTCACCCTTTCCTCGTAGCTTTTGATGAAGTTATCTTTACTTGAACCATGGCTCTTGAACTTGGGGTGATGGAGGAGATGCTCAGTCAACCATATTTGTAAAAGAACAATGCAACCTTTGAAGAATTGAGCCCCAGATCTACACAATGTCAATGCACGGTAAATATCTGCCAGTATTAGAGGAGCAAGTGTATGATCTTTCTTTGTGATAAGGATTTGTGCAACTCTAGCCATGCGGGTATCTACCGTCCCCTCGGCATTTGGAAAGACTATGATTCCCAGGAACGCAACTATGAAGGCGAACCTACGATGAATTTGCCAAAGATTCTTGTCCTGTTTGTTGTTCAATCCTTTTTAAAGTGTTTCGAACCCGACAAAATTCCCGAATCTGGAATACAAATATTAAAAGGAACAACACCCTTTGTCCACATGAGCCTTCTTCATTTGTTTGATGATATTAAGAAGATCAAAGAACTTGTGCACTGATGGGGCTCTCGGGAATATCAAGTATTATTTTCTCAAGTCCCGACCAAAATGGATGTATCCAGCTATTTCCTCCAGTGTAGGGGTGAGCTCAAAATCCGAGAAGAGATAGACATTATGCACAGGATCCCAAAAAGTTACCAAAGCTTTATCAAATCTTCCTGTGGTTCGATTTCCAATAGATCAATGAGAGCACCCAACTGTTCTTTCACCTAGTCTTAACCATTTACATCCAAATCATACCACCACATGCGCAACTACAACTGAGCTTGCTCTATGACTGGTAGTTTCGATTCCCGCACAATGTTCATTTTTACCTGTGGAAGGTTAAAGTTAGGTTTGACTTTGGTGGACCCTTTTTGTAAAAGAGGTTTTTCAATTTCTAAAATAAATCAACGGACCATGACTTCCCCCATATATGCTAATTTTAGCAAAAGTGGTCGTTTTTGCAAACATGGCCCCTTCCCAATTCCAAGTAAATTTTAAGGCCGGGGAGAACTACTTTATGGAAAAATGACACTTACCGACAGACTTGTCCATTCTTTTACGAAAATAGCCCTTCGACAACTGAAGATACTCTAAGACTATCTCGGCAAGAACGACTTAAGACATTACCGAAGCTGGATCGGCTTATTTTTGACCAAAAATCCAAACTATATTTATTTGGACACTTACTTTTTCTTTTTTCTTTTTTCTTTTTTCTTTTTCGAAAGAATAAGGCGCCTTATGTAGGTTGCCTACGTATCCTACATCTGGTGAGAATCAGACCTGCGTAGTTCGGTCAGTTTTGACACATTTGAAAAGGACACAGTATTGACTTGAAATGACTCTTTTTCCTTAACTCTTTTTTCTTTTTAAAAATTTGGCAGAGTTTCGAGACATTTTCAAATACCGGGAATTTTCAGAACCGGGCTTTATTTCCTTCCCTACATCACTCTTGGTTTTTCTTTTGATTTATTTTTCCCTAGCCGATTAGCATGCATGCCGAAACAAATAAATGTTCACATAGCACATAAGATGCATCAGGATGGTCTGTTATTTTGGGTACACCTGTCCTATATGGACCCAACCCCTGTGTTGAGTCCCCTAAGTCAAATGCACATGATGCAAACAAGAGTTCCTACTATGGATCCGGCATGAGGTTGTGTTTTTCTAGGTTTAAATTCTGGGGTTATGTTCTAGACCTGGCTTACCCGAGCGAACAACTCGAGTCGAAGTGGGGGCAACGTACCAGGACTACTAAAGTCTACCCGGCCTTGTTGCTGCCCTATGCCTCGTTCTATTTGGTATAACTTCTATAGAAAAAGTGGGTCACACGAACGTGTGCACCATTTTCAGAAGACTCAGAGGGGTGGCGCAAGAAGACAGTTATATACAATTCAAATAATATCAAAGCGGTAAATAAACAGCAATTAGCACAAAAGATTCACAAAATATAATAATATCAACAATAAATAAAACCAAATAAAAATAATATTAACAAGCTCGAATTCTTGAATCCTGAACCAGAGAATCTGGATACTATCTCCAGCGGAGTCGCCAAAGCTGTCACACCTCCTTTTTACCACCCCGAAAGGGAATAAGGGAGTTTTTTCCAATTTAAGTGACAATCGAAACAAGATTATTTATTAGATTCAGAGTCGCCACCTAGTATAATTTATGGTGTCCCAAGTCACCGGTTTAAAATCTCAAATAGAGGAAAATGACTCTTATTTATGGTCTACGAACACAGAAATCCGGGTAAGGAATTCTGTTAACCCGACAGAAGGTGTTAGGCATTCCTGGGTTTCGTGGTTTTAGCATGGTCGCTTTGATCATATTTGGCTTATTAAAATTGTCTAATTACTCATTTTAGAAACTATGTGCATTTGCTTCTTTTAATTAAGAAATTATCTTAAAACAGGTCACGCGTATGTGTACCCATTTGATTGGCGCGTCAAAAAATTATGTCACGCGAATGTGTCCACAATTAATAACGCTTTGTTATTATTAAGAAATTTTGGATTGAAGTTGTGCGAACGCATACTCTGATTTTGTTTTTTAGAATCGTAATTATATCACGCGAATGTGTACGCAATCACGATGGTATATTAAACAGACCTAAAGTAACTACGAGCATTTGTTATTTTTATATCTAGGTTATGAAATTAATACAAGGGCCATGTATGATTAAGTTGTGGATGGCGCACCTCGGACTATATGAACCTAATTTTAATTTAGCGGCCTATTAAAACCAATTTTATTATTAAGAAAGTTTGATCGAAGTTGCGCGAACGCATACTCCGAATCGGTTTTTAGAATCGTAATTATGTCACGCGAACGTGTACACAGTCACAATAGTATTTTAAACGCGCCTAAAGTTTTTTTTCCTACGAATATCAATGTATTCCTTAAGGATGATTCTCCCTTTATTTTACTAATAACGTGCATATAATTAATGCTGAATCTATAACAGATAAGTTAATCGAATCACTGAAACACTAAAGCCCTAACATGCAGCAAACTTAGCGTACATTTAAAAATCAATTGCAATTGTGATTCAAGCACCCTTAATCAGGCAAATTTCGTGAAGGCCCAGCCAGTTCGAAGCCAGGCTTTCTGATAAGCCAAATACATTTTCTCTCACAGGGGAACCAATTTGAGCCCACACGATTTATTAGAGCCGAATTCTTGGGCTCAACGCCTAAAAGCATTCAAGCTCATATTCATAGCCTTATTTGGGCCATTCACGAGCCTGGCCCAATTCACCCTATATGCCTGAATCAACACTAATTACGAAAATAAAACAGCATTGAGCATAGGACCAAATTAACAAATTTATCACATTGAAACATAACTACCCAAATCATGATTCTAATCTATGAAAAAACTGGACAAAATGACCAACAGTCAATACATAATTCATGCAGATTTGTGTTAAACAACAAAATCTAACTACCAATAGCCACCCAATAAGAATAGGCTTCGAGTTAAGTTAAAGAAACATATCATGTAGAAGATCAGTGGTGAATCAGTAGAGGAATAACCTGGAAATCCAAAAATAAAGTCAAACCCAAACTTCAAAAGACGACACTAACTATTTCTATTACAATTCCTCATGAAAATGATATACTGGTGAATACTTGCCAAAGTGAAAATGGTCTATTCACCCAAACTTTAATCCACCGCAATAGAAATATCAACCTCTAATACAACACCAACGACATGCCCATTTTGACTTAATACTTGCCGATTTTGGCCAATCTGTGGCCAAATCCACAAACTATAGCAATACTCAACAACAATAGATTTCAACAAACCTTACACATGCATCATTTTGTGCAGGAATCACTGATTTCACAGGAGCAAACATAATACACTGCACAACAAAGCTAGTTTTGAGACAAATTTCAGCATAATGAGCCAACAGGAGCATACGATTCAGACGCAAAAATTCATCTCGAACCCAGAAAGACAAACAACATTTCAGACATCATTTAGAGTTAGCTCGAACATGAATCAACATTCAAACCTTTGCAAACAAGAATAGACCTACAACTGCGACATAACATGGATTGGATTCATTTAAGCCTAAAGATATGCATAAGCCGCGTATGCCAGTGCAATTCAAACAATATTAGCAAGAAAGCTTTGCAGAGACATCAAGAACTAACCAAAATTCATTAGTAACATGACATAATTCAGGTGAACTATACATTCACAGCATATATCCGCTTGAACAAAAATAAACATTCATTTGAACTCAGAGACGAGAAACCACGA
Source organism: Nicotiana glauca (assembly GCA_026770625.1). Taxonomy (NCBI): domain Eukaryota; kingdom Viridiplantae; phylum Streptophyta; class Magnoliopsida; order Solanales; family Solanaceae; genus Nicotiana; species Nicotiana glauca. The sequence continues at coordinate 33,056 of MU769624.1, forward strand.
TAAGATAGATTCATTAAATTACTTAACAGACCATAAATGCAAGTTCTCAAAGCTGTAACATTCTTAATACTTTCGATACAAAAGATCGAAGTTTCATACCGCTCCACAGAACCAAAGGAAAAGAAAATGAATCTCCAATTTATGAAGAATGCAAGCACCATAGAACCAAAGCGGACAACTACAGCTCAATAAACAACAACAGATTCAAACTTCTCGATGAATTCCATTTTTCTTCCAAAAACCAGAATCAAAGTAACAAAAACTTTATTATTTCGAAATGCTAAATAAAGCTGACACCAAGTGAAATCATGGAACCTCAATAATATTTTTTCTCTTTTATGGTATAAGAAAATAAAGAAGAACAATGAAAAAGAAGAAGAAAATTTTGAACCCTAATTTTTTTCCTTCAATTTCTTCGAAAGAAATCTCTCTAAAAATCCTCCCCTTTCCGAAAAATAGACCTTACCTTATATAGACCCTTTAGATTTCTTGAAGCTTCCCCCTTCCTCTCCAAGAAAACTCCAAACAAAAATCTTTTTTCGAATCTAATTTTTACCCCTCTTTTGATGAAAAAAATGGACAAATGGAGGGAGCGGATCAAATCGAATCCAATCCAATGCTCCCCATTTTTCTCATTTCCATCCGAGGGATTAAAAATCTGAAAATAAATCAAAGAGAGGGCGTTGAGGGAGAGGAAATTTATCAAAAACAGTTAGAATCTTGGTGACGTGGTGAAGATGGGGCCCGTGTGAGTGAACTCGCTTGAGTTTCAGGCGAGTTGGAGTTGAATCGACTTGATGGAGAAGAAGAACAGTGCCCTTGCGCCGCTGATGGGTTTTTTAAGGATTAGGTTTTGAATTGAGGGTAATGATATAAAGATGTTATATATTAAGGGAAAACGGACGGGTCAGAGGCGGGTTTGGGTCAAGCTTTTGGGCTGGGGAAGTTAAAAGGGTGTTTGAGCTGGGGAAAGTTGGGTCAATTTTGAATTTTCAGCCCAAATGCATTAGACCCTTTTTTTCAAATCCATTTTTTTTCTTTTTTTTCTATTTTTTCCTTTTTTTATATATTAATGAAATCCTAAATGATCTAAATTATAAAATTAGACTAATTATCTAATTACAAAAAATTATTAAGTTACTTAATCCTAAATTATCTATTTAAAAACATCTTTCAATAGTTTCAAACAAGTGATGAAATAATGAGTAAAATGATATAAACATAAGCAGCCCCTCGGGCAAGATATGTACCATAAACTGCCCGTCGGGCAAAGTATCAACAGAACCAGCCCCTTGGGCTATCTCATAATCACTCGTAATCAACCCATCATGCAACAACATAAATCAAAACAGCCCCTAGGGCAACATCACATCACTCACACTGGTTACCCGTGCTCACTAGGGGTGTTCAAACTCCGGAGGGGGTCCTACAGCACAAGCTCTATAACAAGCCATCTTGTGACATAATAAATTAGGCCCTTGGCCTCTCATATATCACAAACTAGTACAATATGCTGCGGCTCACAGCCCCGTCCCATGATATCCTCACAGCACAGGCCCTCGGCCTCACTCAATCAAAAATCTCTCAAACCACTCGGGCTACAGTAAAACATGGTGCTCAGCCCAAAAATATCATTTATAATATCAAAATAGAGTAATAAGACTAAGTTATGAAAATAGTGAACCACGACATGACTGAGTACAGATACTAAATCAAAACAGTGAGAAATAGTGGTAAAAAGCCACTAAGGGTCCAAACAGCTTGGCACGAGGCCCAAAATATGGCATTCAGCCCAAAACATAGTAATACTTTCCAAAACATAATGATATCAAATAGTTTTTAATCAAATATGCAACTTATTAGTCGTACGGGATGGACCAAGTTACAATCTCCAATGGTTCATGCTCCTACGCTCGTCATCTAGTGTGTAAGTTATCTCAAAATAGTACAACGATGTAAAATCCGGGGTTTCATACACTCAGGACAACATTTACAATCATTACTTACTTCAAAAGGATCCAAACTCTAACAGGCGAAGCCTTTTCCTCTCGACTCGGCCTCCAAATGCTCCAGATCTAACCAAAATCAATATCATAACATTAATAAGCGCTAAAGGAACAAATCCCAAGCAAAAATAATAAAATTAACTCAAAATCCTGAAATTGGCTAAATTCGACCCCCAGGCCCACGCATCGGAATTCGATAAAAATCACATCACTAGAATCCTTATCTCTCCCCGAGTCTATACATACCAAAATCACCAAATTCGGACCTCAAATGGCCCCTCAAATCCCTAATTTAAAATCTCCAATTACAAGCCCTAATTCTCCAATTTATCCCCAATTTCCCCAAAAATTACATGTCTAATAAGTTAGAAATCACTATAGAATCGAGTATTCGAGTTAAAAAACCTTACCTCCAAGTGTTACCTCTCGAATCCCTCTTCAATTCCTCTCAAAAAGCTCCAAGTCCAAACACAAATGGTGGAAAATGACCAAATTTCGCGAGGGCAAGAATTTATATGTTCTGCCCAGGGGTTCAGCATGTGCGGACTTCACTTAATTCCCCCTTTCCGCTCCTGCGATCAATCCATCGCGCCTGCAGGCTCGCAGGTGAGACTCGCCTTCCGTATCTGTGATGCATCCCTAGTCAACCAACCTCCGCACCTGCGATGACCAAACCGCATATGCGATCATCGCACCTGCGGTCCCCAATCCGCAGGTGTGGAACCAACAGAAGCAGCAAAATCTGCAGCTCCAACTCAAATCCAAACTCTCCGTCAACCATCCAAATCTATCTCGAGGCCCTCGAGACCTCAACCAAATATGCCAATAAGTTACCTATCTCCATTAAAACTTGTTCCAACCAACGGGATACTCAAAACAACATCAATACATCAAATCACCCTCGGATTCAAGCCTAAGGATTCCAAAACTTTTGAATTCCACAAGCAACGTAAAAACCTATCAAACCTCATCCGAATGACCTGAAATTTTGCAAACACGTCACAAATGACACAACGGACCTACTCCAATTTTCAGAATTCCATTCCGACCTCTATATCAAGATTTGCACTACCGACCGAAAAATACCAAAATTCCAATTTTGCCAATTCAAGCTTAAATCTACCATAGACCTCCAAAATACATTACGATCATGCTCCTAAGTCCCAAATCACCTAACAAAGCTATTCAAACCATAACAACTCAATTCCGAGATCATTTACCCACAAGTCAACTTCTGGTTGACTTTACCAGCTAAATTAACAACTTAAAAGATTAAGTGTCTCATTCCACTCCAAGGCCACTCCGAACATAGAATAACCAATACGATATGATAAAATACAGCTGAACAACACACAAGGAATCAAAAATGAGGGAAACAGAATGGTAACCCATGAAACATCTGACCGGGTCGTTATACTTGAATAATACAGTTCTTGAGGGTTTATTGAACTATTGTTGGGTTGGAAAGTTGTAATTGAGATTCATTTGGTAATAGTGGTAAAAAATCCCCTAAGGGTCCAAACAACTTGGCACGAGGCCCAAAATATGGCATTCAGCCCAAAACATAGTAATACTTTCCAAAACACAATGATATCAAATAGTTTTTAGTCAGATATGCGACTTATTAGTCGTACAGGCCGGACCAAGTCATAATCTCCAATGGTGCATACCTCCACGCTTGTCATCTAGCATGTGTGTCACCTCAAAATAGTACAACAATGTGAAATCCGGGGTTTCATACCCTCAGTACAACATTTACAATCATTACTTACCTCAAACCAGTCCAAACTCTAACCCACAATGCCTTTGCCTCTCGACTCGGCCTGCAAATGCTCCAGATCTAACAAAAATCCATATCATACCATTAATAAGCGCTAAAGGAACAAAGCCCGAGTGAAAATAATCAAATTAACTTTAAAATCCCAAAATTGGCCGGGACCATGTATCAAAATTTGATAAAAATCACATCACTAGAATCCTTATCCCTTTACGAGTCTATACATACCAAAATCACCAAAATCGGACCTCAAATGGCCCCTCAAATTCCCAATTTAATCTCTCCAATTACAAGCCCTAATTCTCCAATTTATCCCCAATTTTCCCAGAAACTACATGTCTAATCAGTTAGAAATCACTATAGAATCGAGTATTAAGTTCAAAAACCTTACCTCCAAGTGTTACCCCTTGAATTCCTCTTTCACTCCTCTCAAAAAGCTTCAAGTCCGAACACAAGTGGTGGAAAAATGACCAAATTTTGCAAGGGCAAGAATTTATATGTTCTGCCCAGGTGCTCTGCATCTGCGAACTTCACTTATTCGCCCTTTCCACACCTGCGATCAATCCACCACACCTGCAGGCTCGCAGGTGCATCTCGCCTTCCGCATCTGCGATGCATCCCCAACCAACCAACCTCCGCACGTACGATGACCAAACTGCATCTGCGATCATCGCACCTGCAGTCCCAATCCGCAGGTGCGGAACCAATAGAAGCAGCAAAATCTGCAGGTCCAACTCAAATCCAAACTCTCTATCAACCATCCAAATCCATCTTGAGGCCCTCGGGACCTCAACCAAACACACCAATAAGTCACCTATAACCATTCAAACTTGTTCCAACCCTCAGAATACTCAAAACAACATCAAAACATCAAATCACCCTCGGATTCAAGCCTAAGGATTCCAAAACTTCTAAATTCCGCAAATGACGTAAAAACCTATCAAACCTCATCCGAATGACCTAAAATTTTGTACACACGTTAAAAATAACACAACAAACCTACTTCAATTTCCATAATTCCAATCCAACCTCTATATCAACATTTCCGTTGCCGACCGAAAAACGCTAAATTTTCCATTTTGTCAATTCAAGCCTAAATCTACACGGACCTCTAAAATACATTCCGATCAAGATCCTAAGTTCCAAATCACCTAACAAAGCTATTCGAACCATAAAAAATTAATTCCATGATCATTTACCCACAAGTCAACTTCCGGTTGACTTTACCAACTAAATCACCAACTTTAGAGACTAAGTGTCTCATTCCACTCCAAGGCCACTCTGAACACAGAATAACTAACTTGATATGATAAAATATAGCTGAACAACACACAAGGAATTAGAAATGGGGAAAACAAAGCGTCAACTCAGGAAACGACCGACCGGGTCATTACACTTGAATAATACAGTTCTTGAGGGTTTATTGAACTATTGTTGGGTTGGAAAGTTGTAATTGAGATTCATTTGGAATATTCTTTTAAACACTCTCCTTGATGTTATTTATGCTTCCTACATTTTTTGCCATTGATATATATATTCTTGGTAAAAAAGAGTGTAAAGCACGAAGGGTGATGCCGCGTCATGTTATGAGAGTGTAAAGCACGAAGAGTGATGTCGTGCCATGTTATGAGAGTGTAAAGCACGAAGGGTGATGTCGTGCCATGTTATGTGAGTATAAAGCATAAAGGATGATGCAATGCCATATCATTTGAGAGTAAAATCATGAAGGATGATGTCATGCCATGTTATGTGAGTGTAAAGCACGAAGGGTGATGCCGTGCCATTTCATTTATACTATTATACATTTATATTATCATGAGTTCATGGCACGATGGGTGTTTCCGTGCAGGCGAGAACGAGGGACATGTATTATATTGTGATAACTTTTCCTTATGAATACATTCTTACCTTTACATTGAGTTTTTATTGTCGTACTTATGGTTCTTATGTGACTTGTCGTTATTGCCCTGTCCTTGTCCTCTATCTTAATTATTATTGTGTTGCTCATGCCTTATACTTACTAAACTTGCAAACACCATGCCTAATTAATGTTATTACAATTACATCCATGTCATATATTTTGTTTCACTTTAGTATAAGTGTTCTACCATATTAGTCATTCATGTCTCTACTTGTTAACTTATAAAGATCATGTGTTCTTCCCTTATTTGTTATATCTATATCTAGGCATTCCACTATGCTAGTTAGTTGAAGTTTATATTCTTTTTTCTTAATTTCTGCCATTACTCCTGCGCCTTCTGCCTAGTCTATTATTATTATTTCTCATATGTATATCCTCGTCGTTATTGCTACTTGCGTATTTCCTACTTTGTCATTATTGTTATCGACAGCTTTGCCATCCAGTTGGTGCTGTTATATGCATATTTGGTGAGGATGAGATAAATACACGAAAGGTGTTGCTGTACCATTGACTTGATATCTGAGTACATTCCTCACGCTATGAAAGTTATGGAGTGACTATCGTGATTTATTGGTTTTCGTTCTAAGGGAAAGATTGGTCGATGTATTTGAAGTTGCTAAATTGTAATCTCTGCTAGCACTCAGTTATTATTTTGCATACTCATTTCATGTATTCCTTTATGTTATATCGTAGTATAGTTCTATTGTTGGTTTACGGTGCATGATTTATGAGTATCTTTTAACTAAAAAGCATCGTCACTACTTCGACGAGGTTAGACAAGATACTTATTGGGTACATGGGTTCGGTTGTACTCATACTACACTTCTGCACCTTGCGTGCATATTTTTGGGGCGGAGCTGCTGGTGATTCAGGTGCTGACTCTGAAGATGTTTGTGTATTCCGGATATAGCTGCCATTTGTCCTTGGTAGCTTTAGATTTTGCTAATCTATTTATGTAACTTTCAAACAGTTCGTGTAATTATTTGTATCAGCTTTGTAAATTCCAAGTCTTAGAAGCTCATTATAGGTACAACCAGTTCTTGGGTTAATTGTAAATATTCAGATAATTCTTCACTATTTTCCTATAGTCTCATTTGGATTGTATTGACTGTTAGTTGGCTTACCTAGCGGATCGAGTTAGGTGCCATCACGACTAATGGTTTTTGGGTCATGACATTATATTTTATAACAAATCATTTAATATATAAAAAATATTGGTGCTGTTATTTTTGGAATATTTATTAAATTAAAAAAAGGCAACTCATTTGTAATACATGTTATACATTTTTCTCCCGCATTATTACAAATTTTGGCCTTTAAAATATACTTTATAACAAATCATTTAATATATAAAAAATATTGGTGCTGTTATTTTTGGAATATTTATTAAATTAAAAAAAGGCAACTCATTTGTAATACATGTTATACATTTTTCTCCCGCATTATTACAAATTTTGGCCTTTAAAATTTTCATACAACTTATAAATTTTAAATGGCCAAAATGGATTAAAGTTTTAAATTGTCAAAATATGGACTACGCTTTTAATGATAGAAGTATAGTTTTCAAGAAAATAATTATATAAATTCACGTGCATATACTAGTTTAAATATTTAATTTGAATGAAACATGTATACTGAATGGAACTTTGAATTGTTTTATCAAAATGTATATGCGTGCATAATTTGTATGCCTACGTACTGTCGCGCCCCCTTTTTCCTCCGCGGAATTGGATTTATGACATTCGGTTAGGACAACTATTTTCTTTCGGGAAAGGGGCTTTGCAATTTTATAGAGTCGCCACCTAACAATTTTAAGGTGCGTTAGGATACCTATGAGGTTCAACTACAACTACATTTTGATAACCAGAGATAGGTTAAGGGCTTGATATTATCCCAAGGGGAAGGTGTTAGGCACCCCTCAGGATCCACTAGTGTGGTTCCCAGCCAGATTGTTCTTTGTGAATTTGTGCAATTAACAAGTAAACAAACAAGGCTCAAATAAGAGGGGATTTTAAATACACAAGTGTTCGGAAATGATAAAATAAAATAAAGTTTTGAAAGAGTTATAACATGCTAACGAATATAAAGGGGGTCCTAGGTTTATTTATAATATGGATCACATCAATGCAATACCCGATAATCACTCCTCAAAAGAGGGGCTACACGTGGTATTAGAACACCGGTCATCATATTCATATCTATCCTTCCCACCCCGTTAAGGTATTTAAGCGCGGATTGGTCTCGGCCTCTATTGCATGCTATTACCCATCCCATTTCTATTAGTCCCGGAGGAATTTAGGACTACTATTCCTATAAGAGGGAGGATATTAGGCTGACTCTTGGGTTTTTAAAGGTAAAAAAACTAAGGCGACATTTAAAACACATAGGACTGCAAATTAGGGGGAAACATGTAAACAAATAAGAGGCTCATGTATACCTCCTCAAGTAAAACACATAAATAGCATGACTTAAAACGTATTTAAGGTCAGAATTTGAAGTACTAAGATATGGGAGTTTTAGTTGTTGAAGCAGACCAATTTATTACATAACTCAGATAAAAAGTTCGAATCAGGCCTGCCTGCTGGTTGTAGCAGTTGCTAATTAAACAAAGGCGGATTCCGTTTTATCATTATTACCTAAGGCTTGCCTAAGTGTGTATCGATGATACCCTATAAGAGTAATGTCTATTGCTGATTCAAATGGCAGAGCAGTGATAGTTTTAAGCGAGTAATTTGGATCTTATAGGCATGCTTTCTAAACCGCATTAATAAAGGGAGTACGTTGTTTAAGCTAATTCAAAGTAGTACGAGTTAAACTGATTTTTAAATTAACTAGTTTCAGATCTTATAGACATAATCTCTATTGTTGCTGATTTTAATCCCTACAGACATGGTATCTAGTATTAAGGGTTGATTTGGTCCTATAAGCATGGTATCTAATGAAGTGGAGTAGGCAGAATTTATTTGATCGCAACAAAATTCCTATAGGCGTGATTTGTATAAAATATTAATAGAACGCTCTCTAGCTAACCCTAAACCCACGATCAAGTGGCGATCAAGACTCCGGCGATTTCCCTCTGATGGCCACCATGGCCGGCGACCAACCTCCTGGTGGGGTTGGTTTGCCTCCCCAAACAAACTCCCATCCTTTAAACAACAACTTAGCCGCTAAAACGCTATTATATTAGTCAAAAATATTACAGCCTGCTACGTTAAACAACACCATGCAGATCGCAAGAGATACTGTCGAGCCAATTGCGATGAGATGAGGTTCGTTTGTCAATGGGAAACCTTTGGTAAAGTTTACAGAAGCGAAGGTGGATCATATGAATATCATTTAAGGTCTCCAATATGCTGTGGTATGAAAATTCTTATACGGTTGGCCAGATATTCAAGAACTTCAAAGAATTATTCCGGCGCAATGTGGTATAAAGGGTGAATGCAACTTCGGACTATTGAGAGACATGCATATTCTCATTCGTATAACTTTATGGAAAGATTTCTTAGATTTTATATCCAAAAGTGTTTATTATGTGAAGGCAAAGGATGGTTTTGAATATCAGATGAGAACACTAATCTATGACTCAAAATTCAAAGTAGGCGAGGAAACTCCTAAGGTGATGGCTTGGATTTCGTTTCCCAGCTTGTTACCCACTTCTTTTGTGAAAGAATGTTTATTTTCTTTAGCATCAGCTGTAGGAAAGCCATTGCAATTAGATATGGAAACAATAAACAAGACATGTCCAAGTTGTGCACGAGTTAAAGCTCTAGTTGACATGTTGGAGGAGCTGCCAAAGTCAATTAGATTGGACATTGTGAATGAGGTTAGTGGGGAAACTAGAACTGAATGGATCAAGATTCAGCAAGATTATCTACCTAAAAATTGTAAAACTTGCAAGTTACAAGGTCATGATAATTTTGAGTGTTGGAAGTTACATCCTAAGTTGATGATGCAAGAAAAGGAGAAGAATGAAACAACAATTATGGGGAATGAAGAGCAGGTACTGGGAGTGACAAGGATAAAAACAAGGGACCTGTTATGATTCTTTCAAGTGGGAAGGTAGTTGGTAATGTTGGGTAACAATGAAAAGAGGTACGAGATAATCGTGTCAAGAACAAGACTGTTTCTAAGATTGAAGGTAATCAATCCAACAATGGTAAAGAAATAGTTCCAGCTGTTAAGGGTGGTGATGGTCAGTTATAGGTTGGTAAAGAATTAGTTCCAGTTAGGGAGTTTGTCCATGTGCAAACTACAAATCAATTTACAATCCTTGAGGGTGATGACAGTGGTGATATGCAAAATAATCAACTTGCAGTAGTAGAAGAAGTTTAGGAAATAATTCAAGTAGATAAGGCTACTCCAAGTAAGGGTGGCAAAACCTTGAATGTAGTAGTAGCTAATTCGACTCAAGGAGGTAAGGGTACAATTCATAACCAGGTGATGAAAAGTCCTAGAACTAGTCCTAGGAGTTCAGGGAAACTAAATGCAACAACAACAGTTTTTATCCTAATACTGCAAGGAAGGAAGCTACAAAAGAAGGAGTAAGTACTAATCCCTCAAGGAGCATGAACAAAGAAACTACAGCTCAATGGGTGAATAGAGCCTTCCCAATCCCCAATGTTACCACAAATCAGTCATGTCAAGAAATCCCCTCTCGATCCTTATATGCAAGTGTTATCCCAGAACAAGAAAATTTAAAGGACCGTGTAAACTTTATTGGAGGTAGGTTGTGGTATCAGCAACATGAAGAAGAATTTCTTGAAGGACATAAGGATGTGGAAGAGGTACAGGTAGAAGATCCAGATGTGGAGGAACATAGTGTTAATGGCAAGAGGGATATAAGTGAAGTACAAGGAGTAGCTGATGGTATCAATGCAAAGGGTGCAACTGATCAATCACTTCAACTTGATCATCACCATAACAATCCAAATCCACTCTCAATACCTAACCAGGAATCTAGCCTTGTGGAGAAACAAGATCGTATAGCTTAACCCAAAGATCCAGGAGATCCAGAAGATCCAAGTGATAACAGTGCAACAATACAACATCAACAACTGGAAGGAATTCAGAAGGGAGGAGATTTAGAGTTGCAGCAGAATGTAGGACCTGATGCTACAGGTGATGGAGCTGTAGCTTCAACACAGATGCAAGAGGCTATAATTTGTATTAATCCAAAGGTCTCAACTGAAGTAATGCAGAAAAATAAGTTTGACAAGAGTTTAATTACTAAATTTGGCAAGAATCAGTTGATCATTCAAGAAATTAATGAAGAAGAAGAAGAGCAAATTCAGGGGGCCACAGAGAGAGATATGGATACCGAATCTACTACTCAACACTTTATAAATGTAGCTAGGAAAGGTGACATCTCTCCTAAAAAAATGGAGATTGGTAAATTAGCTGGTAGAGGGAAGAAAAAACAACCAAGGGATACTGCTGGGGTGCAAGTTCCAGGAGTTCAAACAAGAAGAACCGTATCCAAATCAATTAATTGATGATGAATGCTCTGATTTGGAATATTAGGTCAGTTAACACCATGAAAGCCTTTGAAATGGTTATTATAATGGATAGACAATACCATTTTGATTTTATTGCTCTGATGGAACCTAGGCAACAGATTATGACTGTGGATCAATATAGGAGAAGGCTTAGTTTTGAGCAAGTTGTGGTTAATATGTCCAACAAGATATGGGTCTTCATAGATCAAAAATATGATTTTGACATTCTTTTCAACATGGAGCAACATATCACTTTGAGAATGACTGACACTGAGGATCATAAGGATTTTATCATTACTATGGTTTTTGCTAAATGTGATGCAATTGAAAGAATTGAGTTGTGGGATACATTGTACTCTTTAGCCGGTGATATGAATTTGCCATGGCTCATTGGTGGAGACTTTAATGTGATATGGGATGAAGAAGAAAAATTTGGAGGACTCTCATTTCATATCAATGAGATAGATGACTTTAGGCATTGTATAAATACGTGCAATCTTTCTGACCTGGGCTTGAAGGAAAGCATACACATTTGGTGGAATGGGAGAGCTAAGGAGGACTGCATATTCAAAAGACTGGATAGATGTGAGGGCAACATAGAGCTGCAGCAATTTTGATAACTGAGTGTAACATATTTAAATTTAAAATAAAAAGTAATACTTCCCTTATTATCCAGGTGGGTGCCTGATTGCAAAAACTTGAAAAATATTCCCTTGTTATTCAGGTGGGCGCCTGATTGCAACTTGAGAAGATATTCCCTTATTATTCAGGTGGGCGCCTGCTTACATCATACAAAACAAAGAAACTTTCTGCCCCAGTTTGATAACTGGGTGTAACATATTTAAATTTAAAATAAAAAGTAATACTTCCCTTATTATCCAGGTGGGTGCCTGATTGCAAAAACTTGAAAAATATTCCCTTGTTATTCAGGTGGGCGCCTGATTGCAAAACTTTGAAAAATATTCCCTTGTTATTCAGGTGGGCACCTGATGGCAAAAAGTATTCCCTTGTTATCCAGGTGGGCGCCTGATTGCAAAACTTTGTGCTCCCTGGTTTATCCACATTGGTCACATTCACTTTAAAGTGATTAGTAAGAATTTGAATCTTTTGTCCCTGTTCTTATCAATGACCAGTTTGTTAGTATAAAAATGGTGGTTAGCTGCTGTCATTCTTGTTGGCCTTGCTTCCATATTGAATTCACTCCGTCCTGTCCTCTATATTGCCTCGTCATGACTTCCGGCTGTCTTTCAAAATTCTCTAAACCCAACTGTTTTTCTTGTGACTCTCTCTTTTACTGTTTCTTTTTTTTCGCTTTTTCCCCACTATATGATTGCTATACATCCTTTGTTTCAATTGTCCTTTGATGGGCCCTAACCTTGTTGTGCCATATAACTGAGAAGCTGGTAATTAGCTTCAACTGACAATGTTTTATAGACAGCTTTCAAGAAAGAAAATAAAATGCAATGACCCCGAAGTTTTGAGGGTAGGAATAATCTCAAAAATAAAAGGAGGAGACTTATCTAAGTGGGAAGGCTGATTTCTTTGATCATGTCATGCATTCGGGCTAACCGACCCAATCTGTCCGACCAAATCAACTGTCAATTGCCACTTCCGCCGATTTTATTTCGCCCTTCAACAGAACCCAAACTTGCTTGCTTTTGCCGCTTTTCCCACAAATTGCTTTCTCACTTTCGCCTTACGGTGCCCATGAGGGTTTTCACCAATAAGACTCTCTCATTTCATTTCTCTCGACTCGCATCGCCTTACGGTGCCCATGAGGGTTTTCACCAATAAGACTCTCTCATTTCATTTTTCTCAGCTCACATCGCCTTACGGTGCCCATGAGGGTTTTCACCAATAAGACTCTCTCATTTTAATTCTCTCACCTCACATCGCCTTATGGTGCCCGTGAGGGTTTTCACCAATAAGACTCTCTCATTTCATTTTATTTTTGTTTTCATCCTCTGGAACCCGAGTGTTGTCCGTAACATGTCTTTCTTCATCTACTTGTACTGTCATTTTA
>MU769624.1:55878-75658 GCA_026770625.1 Nicotiana glauca
CTGCTGCTTAAGCTTGTACATTTCTTCTTTCATCGCACTTACGTCTACCACCTCATCATCCCTAACCGGGTCCACCACTGTAGCCTCAATCTCTTGGCTAATTGCTTTCGTCATGTCTTTAGAGCGAGTATTGTTCTGATGGGTTGCCAGAATGCCAGCAGCTAAAACCACCTGTCTAGCTCAACAACAATACTTGTTAGTGATTAGGCCATAATCGCATGTTGGGAGTACAAACATATTTACACATTTTGCTCGGCTATATGCGTCATCCCAGCTTTCTTTTCTTTTATTCTTGCCTTTTTTCTTGCTTTCTTTCCTTCATCATTTTCCTTTCTTTTCTTTTCCTTTCCTTTTTCCCTCTTTTTTATTTTTTTATTATGTTAATATCGATCTTATAAATTGCCTATCACGTATGTGTTTGAAAAAAGATAAAGTAAATGCTCAAATACAGATTTTGAGAATTTTCAATTTTATTAATAACCAAACAATGATTACAAAGTTAAACTCTAAATGATTACCAAACTACAACCCTCTAAACAACAAGTTGATTTGAAATGCAAGAAATGAAAAATACAGACTCGAATACTTAACCTAATGCATTATGGACTTCAAGAATACATCAAAGATCCTAGTGCCCGCGGGACATCGTTCGGTCTTGCCGCGGGCCTATATGCAAGTCCCTTTTGGAGTCGATCTAGGTCACCCATTATTTGTTTCACAAATATCATCACTGAGGCGAAAAATGTAGTCCGGGTCATATCTTCGCATATCTGACACTTCAGAGTGATATAATGGGCAATATCGAGGATTCTTTCTCGAATTATCCCTTTCTCCTGAAGTAACCTCCCAATTTGTTCAGCCCGAGCCTCCAAAGTTTGTCGATTTTTCTCCTGAAGTTGTTGCAGGTCCATCTCTAACTGTGCTAAGGCTGCATAACAATGTTCTTTTTCCTCACTGAACTCTTTTGTTTGTTTGCTCATTTTGACCTCTGTATTAATAATCTTTTTCCTCAATCTAGCAACCTCAGTGTTATGTTCTTCCTTTAGTTGTTGAATCATGCGGGCCCTTTCTTCTGCATTCTTAGTTAATTGTCTCCGAACCTCGGCTAGCTCTTTTTCTGCTTTGTTGAGATCAAAACTGTAATCATTCACTTTTTGTCGCAAATTGTCAATCAACTTTTCATCTCCTGAGCTGTAACACTACTGGCTTGAGGAATAGGGGTACTACCCTGAACTTGAGCACTAACACTTCCTTGTCCCTGATAGTGTCCACCACCCTGACTCATAGGCTAATAATGACTATAATTTGCAGACAGTGGCTGTAAAGAAGTACACTGAGAAATATTTTCAGCATAAGGAGACATAGAGTAACCAGGTTCTATCATGACATTGTGTGCACTAGCTCCCCCTTCTCTCTTAGGCTTAAAATCAGTTGGATAGCCTATAATTTTATAGCAATTCTCCTTACTATGACCTTTCATTTTGCAGAAATCACACTGAACATTGTAGTTCCCTTTAAACTTTGAGTTAAAATTAGACTTGGCACTATAAAGTGTTGTTGAATCATAGGTATTAGAATTAATAACAGGAGGGGGACCTAATATACTCACTGATGCAGCTACAGTTCGTTGACTCTCATCACTCATAAGCATAGCATAAGCCTGGTTTACTGTAGGCAAAGGCTTCATCACGAGAATTTGACTACGAGCTTGTGAATAGGAGTCATTCAAGCCCATTAAAAACTGATATACCTTTTGTTTCCTTAGATGCACAATAAACTCCCTTGTCTTTACACAGTCACAGCCAGGTGTAGGTACTATAGACTTAGATTCATCCCAGAGATCCTTAAGTTTTGAGTAATAAATAGAGATAGAGGATGTACCTTGACACAAAGTGGCAGTTTCCTTGTGTAAATTGTAACATCGAGTGTCGTTTACCTTATCAAATCTCTCTTGAAGGTCTAGCCACACCTTTTGTGCATTAGTAGCATAAGCTATGCCACTGATCAGTGATGAAGCAACTGAATTCATCAACCACGACAAGACGATAGCATTACACCTTTCCCATTGGTACCAGTATTTCTCACGAAACCTCTGCTTTGGCCAACGACCATCAACAATTCCCAGCTTATTACGACCTAACAAGGCAATTCGCATAGATCTGTACCATAGAGAGTAATTATCAGTTCCAGTTAACTGAAATGAGATCAAAGAGATTCCGCTGGTATCACTAGGTGCCAAATATAGAGGATGTGTCACTGCAACCGTAACTCCTTCCTCGAACTCATCCTCTGATGATGCATGTGAAGTAGTCTCAGCTGTGACAGTGGCATTTTCATCATCTATCGCCATTGCTGAACTATTCTAGGTTTATATTTTTTCTCAGATCTGGGAGCAATTGAGATTAAAATCAACTCAATTGACAGAAAAATTAAGTAAATGAGAAGCAGAGGAAGAAAAATCTGGATCGATTTGAGCTTTCATTCTGAGCTCAATGCTCTGATACCATGCTAAACTTCATGGACGAGCAGCCATGAATGACCTAGTGTTGGTGAGGAGAAAAGTAAAAGGAAGAAGAGAAAGTAGAGAGAAGATCAGAATGAGGAATGAAACAGTATCTTCATTGTCATTCTATTGAGCCGTACAGTTGTTTTTCTCAGTATATACACGTGAGTAATTACCTAAATACTTAGCTAATCTAGCTAGGTGTAAATAGACTAAAATACCCTTCAAGCTTAAGTCACACCTCTTTCCTCAACATTTATATATACCCAATTTTTATTTTTTGATGAACAAGTAACAATTTTTTTCTACGAAGGTCGAAGCGGGTTCAACTGAACCCCTTCTCATAAGGTGGGTTCGCCCATGATCTTAGGCTAAAAAAGTGGGGATTTTTACCTAGCTGTATTATAATAGAAACTTATCTACTATTTTTATTTAGGTTCCTTATTAATTACTTTATATACATATATTTACTAGTTTTATACAAAACCATAAAAAGGAGGAAATGAAACATACCTTAGATATTGAGTATCAGTTACACATTATCCCCTTACATTTAAGATACTCTTCATTTTTCAAAGGATTACAAAACATCATCTGTCTTTGTACTTAACCACCATAAGAATCCAAAATCATCACCTCTCTTTCATACAAATCAACCAATATATCTCTGTCTCCCTCGTACAAATCAAACTATTATCTCTCTAAAATTATAGCATCATATATTTCTCTGAATCAATTCCACCAACAACCATTAAAAAGATTCAACTATTGACAAATCCATCAACATTATCTCTGAAATTGTAGGTGGAGGGGTCTGCTATTGACGTACCATTAAAAATCTTCGAAGCTTTGAATTAGATATTCAGATTTCACGAATTTGTGATTTTTTTGGATTGGGTGTTCTTGAAACGATTGAAAATATCTTTTAGAGTTTATACAGTTTTAAGGGAGATTCGTTAAGTTTTAAGTTTGTTTTCGGTTGAATTTCTGCGGGAAAAAAGAAGTTTCAGAATTGTATTACAATTGTATGATAAATGTATCATAATAGTATCTGAGTTGTATTTGATACGTCAATACATAAGACAATTCTGATACAATACTAATACTATTAAAATACAATATTGTATCATAATTTAAGTTTAGAGTTGGTTCTAGGTGAAAAATTAAAACTTGAAAAAGATGAAGATCAAAGTTGTATCATAATCTAGAATTGTATCATAATTGTATCGCAATTTCTACCTAAAACAATATATGATACAATGCTAATACAAATATAATACGATATGCATTAGTTTAAGTTTGGAAGCGGTTTTCAGTTGTATCAGAATTGTGCATTAATATTTTCGGGATTATATCAAATTTGTATTTGAATAATAAGTAGTTGTGAGTTCATGACGAATTTCGCAGTTTATATCACAAATATATGATAATTACTACAAGTTAGATACAATTTTGATACAAGTATGATACAATTATGTTTTATGCATTGATATATATGATAAAATTCAAATGCAATTATGATACAGTTATCATACAATCCTTGAATATTTTTTCATTTTCAGTGTTGTCCAGTCTCCCAACAAAAGAACGAAGCAATTGATGATTTAATAATATAAAAGTGTCGCCAATGGTAGGAAGAGAGAAGATGGAGATTTTGGGTGTAGATTAATGGATTTTGATGTAAAAAAAGGAGAGAGAAGATGAAAAGGAAAAAAAGGAAAGGATATAATTGAATCACTTAATTGAAGGCACTAATAATGTGACGAGAGCCTTTTAAGGAGAAATCTACACAATCTGTAAGAAAAACCGATATACTTATTAAAAACTACAAAACATGGAGAATATTGGTAAATAAATTTCTAATATAGTATAGCTAGGTAAAAATCCCAAAAAAGTGTCCTCATCATTTGAAGCACAAATTAATGGGTTAGCCCAACAAATTGGACTTCTAATTAAATTTATATTTTGAACTTAAATAATTAGTTCAATTATATTATCCTACAATATTCATTTGAACTTAATATACTATCCAAATTACTTTATGAATTTAAATTCAATAGAATTTAAATATATACAACAAGTTCTGATGAAAATGACCATGGAAGATGGAGGAGAGTAGTACTCACGGCAAAGAGGCGGATCCAGAATTTAAATATTACGACTTTGAAAGAAATTTATTTTACTGAAATTGAAATCTATTATTTGCATTTATTTAGTGAATTTTTAGGTAAATATAGGCTCCAATCTGAAGATACTAGATTCAGATGAATTCATAAATTCTACACTAGTTTTGTGCTGCGTATAGAAGAATAAGCTAGGTTTTAAAGGCACGAGTTGTTAGTCTTGGATTTGTAGTTCTATTTCATAAGAAATTGCTGATAGCGTGCTTTACTTGAAATCAACTATACTGCAAGGGCGAAAAGTTGACAGTTCTCTCAATAACAGTAGTTCCCACTACCAGTTCTTCCCAAACCGCTTCTAATATCCCTCCAAAATCACCAGATATAGCAACTTCTATCACCATCAATGGTGTTCCAAGGGACAATAGTTTACCCATTCTTCAGGAACCCCCTTCCTTTAAAGATAAATTACTCAATGATTGTATTATACACATCACTCCACCCCTCTTTGAAAATCAAGAAGAGCAATCTTCAGAGCCTATGGATTACTCCAAGGACCACCTCGAATGACATGGACATATTAAATGAAAGCTATAAAGTTAACCTATTATCTATGGATATGCAACGCATTTACTATCCTTGGAGACACTCGGTAATGATAAAGCTTTTTGGGAAGCGTATTATGCACCACTACCTAAGGAAGAAAGTCCAAGAATAATGGAAGATAACTGAAAACTTTCCCTTAAGCGATTTAGTGCAGATTACTACGTTGCTAAATTTACAAAGGAAATAAACCTAGCTAAAGTCCTGCACCAAGGTCCATGGTTCATCAATGAATATTTTTGTTCAGTTCAAAGGTGGCTGACAAACTTTGTAGCATCACAAGCTAAGCCCCTCAATACTGCTATCTGGGTTCGCCTGCCTCCCTTTCCGACTAAGTTTTACGATGGAGTGATCCTTAGGAAAATTGGGAACACCATTGGGAGATTTCTAAGAGTCGATACATGTACCTAGGCTACCCTAAGATGCCATTAGAATCTGTGTGGAAATCCCCATGGAACAACCAGTTAGATCTTTTATATTTATTGGGATGCACAAGCAATCCATCCATTATGAAAGAGAGAAATTTCTCTGCAAAAAATGTGGTAGACTTGGTCATATTAGCCCACACTGTCCTCACTCTAAGTCAGCAACGATTCCAATAGATAAGGAATTGCAGGCTTCCCAAAAGAACCATCAGCATCCATGCAGTGAAACTTGGGAAATAGTATCGTTTAGCAGGCCCAAAAATAGAGGCATACAACCTAAACCAACTGCTCTTAATGACTCAGAAACGCTAGGTATTAATGTAAAGATCTTCAATGCAGATATAGGTAATTTCCTTCAAAATCAGAAATTAAAGTTTGTGGAGAAAGATACCTATGATAAATCTTTAAAATTAAAAAGTTTGAATAATTTATCTTTTGTTATTAGAAAAGATAACCACATTCCCACTAATAATAAATTTCATTCCTTATTCTTAATACCCATAGATACCATTGATAACCAAGATCTAATGGTTTTGGAAGAAAAATTTGACCAATGCATAAAGGATTGTGCTCTACCACCCCATCTAGCTACACGTGGAAGAAACTGATAACCCACCCTCCTTCACGTCTGAATCATTAGCTAAGCCTACGATAAACAATAATCAATTGGTAGGTAATAATCCTAAAAAAGATCAACCATCTAATACAATCTCTCTCCAAAACCAACCAATAATCGAGGCTCTTCCACACCACACCATCATTCATACATGCCCATTAGGTGATACAATATTCAGCCCCAAATGCATTATCACTACACCTGTCCACTCCCTTAGTAGAATTTGAACAAATGGACACCACCCTAAAAAATATGGCTTCTACTAAATCTTCAGATGAATCCTTTACGCTTCCCCACTCCAATCCTATGCACATAGATCCCAAACCTATAACTTTCTCACCTCCAATCAAGTGCGTAGGCAGTATAAACTCTCTTATAAGTCCCAAACAACCTCAATATGCCAAGAGTTCCATACTCACTGAGAAGGAAAAATAGACTTATCTAAGTTCACCGTCAATCTCCACGACCAACCATGAACAACCTAACCCCCTTTCCCTACAACTTCTAAACCTAACAGTTTACTACACCTCTCCACCACTAACCCCAAACTACCAACCCCTAAGCTTAATGGAAGCAGACTTAATGGGCCATG
Source organism: Nicotiana glauca (assembly GCA_026770625.1). NCBI lineage: Eukaryota > Viridiplantae > Streptophyta > Magnoliopsida > Solanales > Solanaceae > Nicotiana > Nicotiana glauca. The sequence goes on from MU769624.1 coordinate 62,738, forward strand.
CGATCTCCTTCAATATGGAGATCAATGGCCAGGACACTGTCATAGTGATCCAAAACACCTCCTACTTGGCCCAACTGATATTGGAGGGGGTGAGGTTAGTCATGAACAAATTCATGACTCAAACCTAGATCAACAACGTGCTTCATCCACTAACACCAACTATGAATGTCAAACTGCTTCAAGCCATGCAAAGCCACCAGAATCTTCCACCACGAGCAAACCCACATATTTCAATTCCCCACACTCTGGATCTTCCTTTATTTCTGCTTGAGGAGATTTCTCTCATTCCATGGGATTCCCATGCAAACCAGGCTCCAATCAACATGCCAAACCGGATGGAGAACAATCCACCTCCCAACCAACAATGTCAAGGAGGAAACCAAATAGAGGACGAGAAAGAATTGAAGCCCCTAAATACGGAGCTAAGTGTGGAGTTTACAAACCTAAAAGAGGTAAATGTTCTACTCTTCAAGGAAAATATGAGCAAAAAAATCATATTCAGTTGTCCGCCCTCAGTGTACAAATGATCGATGGACATAAGGCCACCAAGGGACCCGGCAGTGGGCTCTCATACAGTGATCCTAGTCCCATGCAACAGAACGAACCCCAATCCCCATTTGGAGGCAGTGACCAACTCAAACCATCAAAATCCAATGATGATGAATAGGGACACAAGCATCATTTTCTAGAACGTGCGTGTAGCAAACAATGAAGATTTTCACAGGAACTTTAGAGAACTCATAGATACTCACAGACCCTGCTTAGTAGCCTTACTTAAGACTAGGATGTCCTCCCATTTAGCCTCACTCAACGATTAAAACTTTACATAAATGATTAAGGTGCCAGCTGAAGGCCAAGCTGGTGGCTTAGTTGTTTCTACGATCACAAAGTTGTTATTGTGAACAACTTTACTAGAAGGGGCCAGGAAATCCATGCAATGATTGAGGTAATCCCCTACAAATTCTCTTGGCTTCTTAATACTGTTTATGCAAGTACAAATGTCCACATAAGAGAGTCTATGTGGAACTACCTAGAATATATTGCTAGCAATTTTGATGGAGCCGGGATACTAGGAGGTGATCTTAACGATATAACTATGGCTTCTGAAAAATTTGGAGGTAGAACAATAAATCACTCTAGAACCAATAGGATTTGGAACCATATAAACAATTGTAAACTAATTTTAGGATTCAAAGGGTGTAGGTATACTTGGTCTAACCACATAAATAGGCACAGAGGCCTTATCATGGAAAGATTGGATAGATTTTTTTGGCTAATGAAAATTGGCTAAGTCTCTTCCCAGGCTCGTAGTAATGCATTTGCCCAAAACCTACTCAGATCACAACCCCTTACTTCTTAAGCTCAACTCTTTTTCAGGGTTCCCTACACACAAACCTTTTAGGCTAGAAAATATTTGGTGCACCCACCCCGACTTCACTAGTATAGTTTATTCTCATTAGGCTAATAATAACTTTAAATCGGCCACACACGATTTTGTTCTCAATATTTTCAACTGGAGTAAAATTACTTTTGGGGACATCTTGTAAAAAAAATTTGGCTAGACTCAATGGCATTCAGTCTTCACCCCATTACACTACTAGTGTTTTCCTTCAAAAGCTTGAAATATCCTTACAAAAAAATATAATAGCTACCAAATATTAGAAGAGGATTACTGGAAGCTTAGATTAAGAGTTAATTAGCTTAATGATGGAGACACCAGTACAAAAATTTTCCATATTAGTGTTGTCACACCTCTTATTTCCTACCCCCGGAAGAGTATAAGGAAGTTTTTCCAATTTAAGTGACAATCGAAACGAGATTATTTTTTTATTTAGAGTCGCCACTTGGGATAGTTTATAGTGTCCTAAATCATCGGTTTTAGAATCCCAAATCGAGGAAAAGATTGACTCTCCTTTTGAAGTCTGCGAACCAAAAATTTTGAATAAAAAATTCTATTAACCCGAGGGAAGGTATTAGGCACCCCCAGATTCTGTGGTTCTAGCACGGTCTCTTAAACTATTACAACTGGCTTATTATCTGGTTTTAATACACGTTATAGACTATGGTATAATTTTAACTTTACAGCCGCTTTTATTTAATTATTTTTTAGGAAGGATTCAACGTCGTCTAAAATACGTCTTGAACTACGTCACATAAATGCACCCGCGATCCACGACACATTTTATCCAACGTCGTTGAGATTTGGATTTGGGTCACATAAATGCACACCCGAGTTTAGGAAGGTAATTTTTAAATAGCGCGCTTAAAGCAACTACGCACTTTCAACTTTATGAGGGCCATGGAAATTCAACTAAATGGCACGCCTCGATTTATAAGGATTAAAATATTAATTAAACGAGGGCCATGCATTTTGAGATTTTATTCGGCACGACGCACCTCAAATTATTCTATCAAAAGTATTTCTAACTTAATTTTTTGAGGGCCATAAATCATAACTCGTCTAATATGACTCGCCTCAAATTCATTTTAAGAATCCAGCTAATTTATTAAAAGACTAGTTGAACTTCTGATTTACTTTTAAACCAAACTAATCTAAAATTTGAAAGCCATGAAACTAGTAGCAACAGAACCCACGTTTGACTATATAAAAGGAAATCAAATTGGTTAGGAGGCCCAATGGCCAATTACCAATTGCATGAATAAAACAAGAGAATGCAACTGGGCTCCTCATAAAACCCAAATCGGGGGTATGCCTGCCGAGAAAAGGAAAATTCAGCATAACAAGGCCCAACAATATTAACCCAATGCAACATATAACAACATAGTCCCCATTTACAAATGGTATCAAGTTCATGCTCAAACGATTCTGATTTCCTAAAAGATTTTAATCCCATGTTCAAAGTAAACAATATGCTCATGACATAATGATAATAGCCAAGTAATGTGTTCACATTTGAAGATTTATAGAAGCAGAAGAACCTATTGCTCTCAATACTGCAAAAGCTATATCGCAAATCTAAAATAAATACTATTCATGAATTCTAATACTAAATGACAGGGAGGCAAAATCGTGCAGTTCTTGATTAAATACAATCTTAAAACTAACTCTTAAAACAATTACATTGGGCTTTAAACCTTAAACAAGACCTTTCAACAGACTACCTAACATCAAGCAACTAATGCGAAAATCAAGCCTAATCACATAGCATTCAGACACTAGCAAACCATTCAAACCAACCTAAATGTTATTGCTATTACAAACCAAAGCATTTCTTTCACCTATAGCCATTTTCAAACAAAAAAATGATACTAAACAGAAGAATCAAATCACTTAAAAGCTTCAATTTCGTATTATGACATCCTATTCATGCTCGATATACTAATCAGAACATTTCTAAAGCTAAACATTACAGCCATAGATGAGATTGAAAGGATAAGAAATAAGATCCAACGACAAATAACATCAGTTTTCAATCATATTTCAAGATCCAAACTTCATACTACACTTAAGTGATGTCCATAATGTTGAAAATACCTAGAAAATGGCAAGAAAAAAATAAAAGGAGCAAGGGAGCAGCAATAGAAATAGCTCAGCAACGGGAAACAAACAGCACATCCAGCTCAAAAATAGTCAATGAAATTGTAGAAGAACAACCAAATCAAAACCCAACTTCAAACCAAACTCCAACCATTTCTCAAACCAAACTCCAACCATTTCTCAAACCAAACTCCACCCATTTCTCAAACCAAACTTATAACTATGGAAATTTTCGAAAGTTTTAGCTAACAAAGAGAATAAGGAATCCAAAGCAAGCAGAATTTTTGGTGGTTTTTAAACCAAGAAATGCAAGGAATTCAGTGTTATTTTCAGATTTAGCCGTCTTCGTTTTTAAGGATTTTTTATCTCTAAAAATCTGACTTGCTAGTGAAGTAAGGGTGCCTTTATTGGCAAGGTTTTAGGCTGCAATGCTGAAATTAATTTTGCACTTTAAACCTTTGGATATTTTTATTTTTGCTCAAATGTCCTTAACTCTAACATCCGATTTTCAGTCTAGTCCCACTCCCCGACTTCTAGGTAGCTTCCTATTCAGTTAAATAAAATTCTTTCATCTAGGCTTCTTAAATTATCCCTCAAGACCCTGTTAGTTACCCCGAAAAACTCAAATGGGTCATGGGTCAAGTTGACCCAATGGTTTAACTAAGTGAACGAGCTGCCCTTCTTTTGCAAATGGATTAGAAACCCAAAGCCCAAACAACTAAATAAACCCAACTAAATCAGTAACAAAAGAAAACACAAACGATTTCAAAAACTAAAACCTAAACTCATTGGTTGATTAACTAACACAAAGGGGTAGGGAATTAACTAAGCTAATAAATCAAAATAACCTAATAAAACTAAACTAATGAGACTAATATAAGAGAGGGGGAAAATCAGAAGCTTAACTATGACATTAATAAAACTCAACAGGCTAAGAAAATCGGAGAACAAGCTTTTTTTTTTACGATTTGAAACAAAAAAGAAATAGAGGGAACATACGAACAGGAAACAATTTCAACTCAGAAAATTAGTCAAGTTTCAACTAAAGGGAAAAGAAAAGAAAAGAAGAGGAACAAAAAGTAAAATAAAACCAAAACGAACACAAAGATGAATAGAAACTCACCGATTAAACTCGAAATTACACTTGATATCCTGACTCACACGAAACTGATACTAATCGCTTATTCTCTGTCAAGAATGAACGAACAACATTAGTTTTGTAGTGAATCAACCTTCTAATCATGAGAAACACAAGCTTGGGTCGATGCATGCCACCAGGTTCGACAGGAATTGGTTTTGAACTTTTAGGGGTCGAACTCGGATTTAAGATTCGAGGAGCTATGGACAGATTCGAGGGAAACTAGCGATGGACTAGGTATGAGGGAGTCATGGTGGTTAATTGGTATTGATTTGGGGTCGATTGGAACGGCGCCGCCGCCAGAGAGGGTGGAGGATTTGAGGGCGGCGCTCTAAGGTTAGTGGTCTGAAAGGGGACGACGAGGTGAGAGACGGAGAATGAGAGAAATGATTTAAGGGGGTCGATCTCATTCGGACAGTTATATGAGGTGGGTTGGACCAGTTCCGGGCCGTTAGATTGATGAAATCCAACGACTAAGATAAAAGTGAGACAAAACGATGTCATTTGGGTCTGTAACGGAACTGTACCGGGCAAGGGACGGTTTTGGGCTTGTTTTGTCTGGTATTTGGACTGGTAAAGGGGAATAAATCAATTGGGCTTAAAGAAATTGGCCCAAAATATAATTCTTTCTTTTATTTTCATTTCTTTTTTCTAATTTCTTTTAAATTAAAACTAAAAATAAAACCTAAATTAGTTCCTAAATCAAATTATCCTACCACATTAAATTAATTAACTCTAACTAACAATTATCACAAATAATTAAATACCAAATTAAAAGAAAAACTCCCAAAATTCGAAACTCAAATTAAAAATGTAAAAAATGTGTTATTTTTTGTATTTTTTTATTTTTATAAAACAAACTTATTTACTAATTAATCTAAAAATGAAAAATTAAATCCTAAATGTAAATGCAATGTATTTTTGTATTTACATGAATTAAATAAAATAAACATGCACATACAAATGCAAACAGTCAACAAAAAAATGCTACAAAAATTTACAAAATTACAAATAATGAAAAAAAATTATTTTCTTGAATATATGGGAGTAATTCGTATAGGGCAAAAATCACGTGCTCATAGCTGCCCCCTTTTGCTCGAAAACACGAAGAGTTTTCGTGCAAAGATAAAGTGAGCGGATACGAGCGATTTTTGCCCGTTTGAATGCTCCGTGGGAAGCATTTTCGAAAGACTTTGACCGCACCCTGATTTTGAGATTTCCTACATATCCTTGGCTATAAAGGAATCAGGTTAGTGTAGTTCGGGAAGTTTCGGTAGCTGGGACTATCATGAAGCTGTGATTTCACTGTTGTTGCTATTGCTACTGCTTACTGAACCTCTTATTACACCAAGACAAAATAAAAGAAGTTAGACTAAACTATGATCTATGCATTACAAGAATCCTATCTATATCTTCAAGCTTGATCTTGCAGTTCCTATTGCTCTGTCGAATCGTACTTTGCAAGTGAAATTCCTTTGTTGCTGACTTGAATTTTAATATGAGATGCTTTCCCTTTTCTCCAGGTGGACGCCTGATTGCTGAACTTGAATCGTCTTCCTTTGAACATTGCTGCTTCCCTTCATTCTTTAGGTGGGCTCCTGATTATCAACACTTGAACTGTTTCCCTTCGTTCTTCAGTTGGGCTCCTGATTACCAACATGAACTGATTCCCTTCGTTCTTTAGGTAGGTTGTTGATGACCAACACTTGAACTGCTTCCCTTCGTTCTTCAGGTGGACTCCTGATTACCAACACTTGAATTGCTGCTTTGTTCTTTAGGTGGGCTCCTGATTACCAACACTTGTACTGCTTCCCTTCATTCTTCAGGTGGGCTTCTGATTAATAAAACTTGAATTGCTGCTTCCCTTCGTTCATCAAGTGGGCTCCTGATTACCAACACTCGAATTGCTTCCCTTCGTTCTTCAGGTGGGCTCCTGATACCAACACTTGAATTGCTGCTTTATTCTTTAGGTGGACTCCTGATTACCAACACTTGAATTGCTGCTTGCTTTCGTTCTTCAGGTGGGCTCCTGATTACTAACACTTGAACTGCTTCTTCCCTTCGTTCTTCAGGTGGGCTCCTGATTACCAACACTTGAACTGCTTCTTCCCTTCGTTCTTCAGGTAGGCTCCTGATTACCAACACTTGAACTGCTTTCTATATTTAAAACTCGTGTTATTCTCCCTTGCTCTCCAGGTGGGTGCCTGATTTCAAAAATATAGACAAAACAAAGAAACTTTTCTGCCCCAGTTTGGTAGCTGGGCACATCTGTGAGTGTTAGTTGAATCACATTACCAAATATCACTAAGAATTTGAAAGCTAGATCCCATTATCTAGGAGGGTCTTGGAAGCTCCTAGTTAAATGATAGTTTTAAAACTAAATTATATCTTCTAAAGGTACGACTTCTACTAAGTCTTGTTATCTAAGAAAGTTTTAAAACTACATCCCATTATCTAGGAGGGTCCTGAAAACTCCTAGTTAAATGACAGTTTTAAAGCTGAATTATGTTTCCTAAAGGTATGACTTTCACTAAATCTCATTATCTATGAAGGTCTTAAAACTAAATTCCATTATCCGGTAGAGTCTTGAAAATCAAAATCAAGGCTTATCTTAAGAGTGACAACTTTAAGGCTGAATTATACTTCCCTACAGCAGAACTTACGCCAAATCTTATTATCTAATGGAGGTCTTAAAGCTAAGTCCCATTATTCAGGAGGGTCCTAAAATTTTTAAATTAAGTCCCATTATCCAAGAGGGTCCTAAGAAGCTAAGAATGAACTTAACTAAGCCGTGCTCTCTTCCTGGAGGATCTTTGTAGTCCGAACAAAATTCCTTGCCCCCGAACTGCACTTTTCCTTATGGACGGTTCCCGTAGATCGAACAATTTTTCTTTCCCCTTCTTAAACCTCCTTTGTGTTGAAAAAATTTGGGCATGACACTTGAAAAAAATTCAAACTTCCAAGCTTTGATTTGGATACAATTTTTGTCCCTATTTCAAACAAAGAGAACTTATGAGTTTATAAATATGGTGGTTGGTTTGTGACCTTGACTTTGAGGGCGATTGCTCCTTCACTTTTCATGATAGCTTTGATTTCCACTCGAAAACCTTGCTTGTTTATTGACTAACCACTTTCTCTGTCACCCTTATCACGAAAAATACCTCGGATCCGTTCAAACCCAATACCATTCATCTGTTGCATTCTGTTCTTGCATTGACATATACTGAATCTTTGTGTTTCTCATAAATTCCAAAGCACGTCAATTGTCATCCACTCAGTGAACATGCTTTTCTTTCCTGACATAAAGCACTAGCCTTGGCCTTGAGGTCTATTGCTCTTTCATTTGCCATGATAACTTTGATTTCTGCTTGGAATACCTTGCTTGTCACTGGTTGACCACTTTCTTTGTCAATCTTATCACAGAAAATACCTTTGATCCGTTCAACCAACACCCTCCATCTGTTGCATTGTTCATGAATTGATATATACCAAACCTTTGTATTTCACATGAATCCCAAAGTATATTGATTGTTACCAACTCAATGCGCTTGCTGTTCTTTCTTGACTTATGACACTTTAATGTGCTAGCCAGATCCCATTTTGTGCAATTGGAAAGCTGGTGGCAAATTTTGAAGTCATTTCTCACTTGTTCTGACCAAACAGACTCAGGAAGGGGAAGTAAACATGACAAAGGAACAGAGTAAATGACAATGGAAAGAGATGATTCCTAACAAGAAAACTACAAAGTAGAAACTTATGAGATGTGGATACTAACTCTAGTGACCATGACATGCACCTTTGGATTAAGTGTCCTAATTTGTCAAACAAGTCTGATGTTCAACTCTTGTTGTACCTCTAAAATGTGAAATTGGGTTTCAATGCTCCGGTTATCCAATCTGATTGACGATCCTTATTCGACTTGTGGTGCTCTAAGAGTTTTCACCATCAAACCTCTCTCATTTTGTTCTTTCTCTCAACTCACCATCGCCTTATGGTGCCTATGAAGGTTTTCACCGAGAAGAATCTCTCATTTTTCTTTCCTTCTTCTTACTTCCTCTAATTCTATAGATGACAAAGCACTGACCATAGTAACAACATCATACGCTCCTAGCACGTCTAGCGGTACTCCCAAAGATTATTTGGAAGGTCTTTTTGGATTGTAATGTAGCTTTTGGACAGGGTTAGAAAGAAAGGATATCATAAAGGCTAAAAATTACTAAAGCAGCAGGATTGATTTATTTACAACTTTTGGAATCCATTTTAAAAACTTGGGAAAAAGGTCAAAATTGCCCGTGTACTATTGTCTATTGGTTGCTTGTGCCACCCGTTATACTTTTGGACCATTCTTGTCCCTACCGTTAATGAACTTTGAATAAATACCCCCAACCCTAACGTCTATACACGCTAGCAGCTGACCATATAAAATTTATCCAAGTTAGCTGCCATGTCAGCTTCCACATCAGCGGGCCCACCAATTTAAAACCCCACTACACCCATCTACTATCCGTCTCTTACCCGTGACCCATGACCCGTTTGCCCACCAAATAAATAAGATAGACTCGTCCAAATGTGCAAAGATTGTCATTTGGTATGCATTACTTCGATAATAACGAGAGAGAAAAGTGTGGAAGGTTCTAAAGAAACTCCGATTTTTCAGTGTTGAATGCTGTCCAAGGTACAATTTTCCCTCCAAAGCTGAACTTTTCTACTAGTTTGATATGGTTGTTGTTTATAAATGAAGTATTTTTGTCTTAGGGTTCGTATTTCTTTATGTTAAAGTTAGGGTTTTTAGACTATGCTTCGTGGTTTAGGGTTTTTCTTGTTTCAGATATGTGGTTTGTCATTTAGGGTGTTTCTTGTCTCAGATATTGACTGGATTTTTGTCATTTGTGTTTACATATGACTTTCACCTTTTATACCCTAATTATTTGTCTGATTCTACTGGTCGATTAGGGTATATTGGTGTAATTGATGATATTTGGTACTTATTTTAGAAGGCATTTCTTTTGTTTAGGATTTCAAGTATGTGTGGCCCCTTTTGTTTTTTAAAGAAGGGTCGGTTAGTGTTTTTTTAACTGAAAAAGTATTTTAGCTGTTTCTTAATAGCTGACTTGTTGTTATTTGTTCCTATGTTTTACCTGCATTTACTTTAAAGATGATGCTCATGTGGGTCTCTTACACATATGTTTATTCCTTATTTTATTGTGGTGGCACTCTAAGTTTGATAGTTTATTATGTGGTCCCGCATATGCATGCTTGTGTCTGTTTCTTTATCATAGTACCTCATTCAATTTTGTGTCTTTATTCATCTACCTTTGTACCTTTTTCTTATTCCCTTTATTTATCAAACTGTTTTGTTTACTTACATGTTTATTTATTATTTCTATACATCTTGTCTTTTTTTACTTCTTTATGCATTTACTATGGTAGGCTGTATTAACATTATTCATCGTTACTATGCAGCCTTTTATAGATGGTGCTAGTTGAGTTATTTTTTCATCATGGTGGGGAATGGAGTAGTAGGCAACACCCGTTGTATAAAGAGAAGTGTGTGCATATCAATAAAGGTTTTGACTCTGACTTGCTCTCTTATGCTGATTTAGTTGCTGAATTTGATACAAAGTTTGGGTATATAGGGATGCAATAATTAATAGTAAAGGGTCCTGGTGGTAGATATTATGAAATAGATAGGGATGTTGGGATTAGGGCACTATTGGACCTTGTTAATGAACAGTGTAATGTTATTAATTTGTTTGCTGTGGAAGATTGTGAACCTGCACTTGATGTACCTAATATAGTCACTCATAGTGAGTCACACACAGTAGAAGTTGAAACTGCTACTGATTGTAGTGATAATGATAGTGAGGAAAATGATTCTGGTACTGATTCTGATTCTCCTAATTCTGATGATTTGGAGCAACTTTTTTTACAAAAGAATAGGGTCATCAATGATAAGTTAACTGATTATAAAGAGTTAGATAGGTCAATGACATTTAAAAATATACCCGAATCTAGGAAAATGATTAACATGTATTCTCTTGCAAATGGGTATGACTTGAAGCAACTTAAAAGTGACCCTACAAGGCTTAGGTACATTTGTGTTGGTGACTGCCCCTTTGTTTGCCATATATCTAAGGATTCTTCAGGGGTGGGGTTAAATTCAAGACTTTAGAGCCTGAGCACACATGTGAACCTGCATTTCAAAATCATGGAGTACATGCAAACACAATAGTTGATCACTTTAAAAAAGGCTTGCAAAATAACCCCAAAATTAAGATTAGAGAGATGAGGGCAAGCTTGAAAGCTGCATTTAATGTAAATGTTAGTGAATCTAAGTGCAAAAGGGCAAAGAGAATGATTTTGGAGAAACTTGAAGGTAGTTTTACAGATGACTATAATAAGCTTGTTGCCTATGCCAGTGAATTGAAACTTAGCAATCCTAGGAGTGATATGATAATTAACTTATCAAAAGATGCTCTTGAAGAAGGGAAAAGGAGGTTTTTAAGGATGCATATTTGTTTTCAAGCAATGAAGTCTGGGTTTAAGAGTGGTTTGAGGCCTTTCATTGGATTGGATGGAACATTTTTTAAAGGGAAGGCTAAAGGTTAGCTATTGGTGGCTGTTGGTCAAGATTTTGCCAATCATTTCTATCCATTGGCTTGGGTTATTGTTGACAAATAAACAAAACTTGCTTGGAAGTGGTTCTTAGGTCACCTACAGACTTTACTAGACCTGAAAATGGGTGAAGGGATCACATTTATATCAGATATGCAGAAGGTATGTACTGTTTATTTGCACTGAACATGAAGCTGAGGTGATGCCAAGGGGAAATAAATACAGTCCTAAAACCATGGAGTTGTACAACCAATTCATGAGGATTGCATTGAAGTGTCATGTTAATAGCAGTGAAGACAATGGATATGAGGTGACTGAAAATAGTGACAGGCACATTGTGAATTTGAGATTAAAGAAATGTACCTGTAGGGCATGGGATCTTTGTGGCATTCCATGTCCTCATGCAATATGTGCATTATTGCACAAGAAAGTGGACCCTCTAAGTCAGATTCATTGGTACCTTACCAAAGAGACTTATCCCCACATTTACTCACATAAGTTACAACCAGTAAGAGGAGAAAAGTTCTAGAAAATTAAGCCTTTACAGTACATGGCTCCACCACCTTTGGTAAAGATGACTGAGAGACCAAAGGTTAAGCAAACAAGAGAAAAAAATGAGGAACTTAATAGGCAAGGACAGTGGTCTCAGTCAAGGAAAGGGAGGGTAATGACATGTAACAACTGTGGTGAACCTGGACACAATGCCAGAGGGTGTGCAAAAGTAATCAAGACCATTAATTTTTCTATCATTCTTTCTGTTTCAAAAACTAACCAAAGCTTTATGTCTTACTAATAGCATTCTAAAGGAAAGCAGCCCATTGGAGGCAAGAAGAAGGGAAAGCAGATAAAGAGGAAGAGAACTTTACTTGATGAAGCTGATAATGAACAACCCAGATCTGAATAGCCCAGATCTCCCTCTAGTACAACAGTGCCACAAGAAGTCAATGATGAGGAAATTCCTCCGTCAGCCCCTCAGCCAAGTCAGCCTAGTCAAACAAGTCAATCTAACAACATGGTGTTCATGCCAACACCTTCAGTGCAGAGGAAAGAACCAAGCATTAGTGCTTTTCCGACTTTGAATACCCAGACTTTGACCCTGAGCCTGAGCCTAAAATAGCTATAAGGCCAAGAAGTATCTCTGAGGCAAAGACTAGGCTACAAGTGAGGCAATTACAAAGTGCAGCAATTGGAACAAGGGAAATCAAATTTGTTGGTGATGCCAGTGGTGTGAGTAAGCCATCAAACCTACCATTCTTACCAAAGAAGCTGCAATGGAAGGGAAAAAATGCTATTACTGGTAACCAACTTAACAAGAAGTTGAGAGACTGCATTTTGGGGGGAATATTGGGGCTCCAAAACTTGTGAATTAAGGCATTGGGGTGGCTTTTTATAGGCACAAATTGGGGCAGAATATTCTAGAAGTTCCTCACACTTTTTCTCTTTTCTAATTTTCAGATTTCTCTTATTTAACCCTTTATTTTTAACTTGTTATTCAAATTACTGCACTTCAAATGCAGAAACTTACATTAAGACCCTAATTGGAATGTTCTAGAAGGTTCTACCTTCATCTACCCTATTCCCATGTCATTGTGAATGTCTATTGTACCCTTATTTGTATCTTATAATTACCAATTTGGCAAAATATACCATTTTCAGTCCCTAAATTACC
>MU769625.1:8347-70630 GCA_026770625.1 Nicotiana glauca
TATTACTAATGAAATATTATTTTGCTTTAAATTTTATTTTGTTGTTCTTAATAATATTATCTAAATTTTAATAAAAAATCTCTGTTAAACTGTCGGGACTTATACAGGGAGCGCATTGAATAAATTTTTTGTTATGTATTTTTCTTTATTATATCATCTAATATCTAATATTATTACATTTTTAATAGAAATATTTATTAGCATATTACTTTATTTAATATTTTTCTCTAAAAGTTTTTTAATTTTTTAATTTTCTTTTTTTTTATTTTAAAATAATTTTTAAAACTCCAATTTGAAACTACTCCCAAATTTGAATTGGTAATTTATTATTTTTTAATTTTATTTTTTATTTTAAAATTATTTTAAAACTTCAACTTGAAGCTACTTCCCGATTTGAATGGGTAGTTCTTCTCTTTTTATTTTACTTTTTATAGCTTTTTTTTTCCTTTTATTTAAAATAATTTTAAAAATCCAACTTGAAACTACTCTCATCCAATTTGAATGGGTAGTTATTTTTTTATATATTTATTTTTCATTTTTTATATATTTAATTATAAGATATCTATATTTATTAATCCAAATAAAATAACTAATTAATATATACATACATACATACATACATACATACATACATACATACATAGTAATTTTTTATTTTATTTTATTATTTTTGATTTTTATATATATTTAAATTTAAAAATAATAATCAATAGCTAATTATAAACTAAATAACTAATTATGCCAAGTGACTTTTTTTAGGTTGCCACTTGGCTTAAGGAGAGGGCTTTTTCCTCTCCTTTTAATAATATATAGAAGATGTGTAATTTAAGATTATTTTTTTGTGTAATTTAGATTTAGTATTGTAAGAAATAGGATTTATTTATTTAAGATGTGGTTTCCAAGTACTATTTTAGTGTAACTCCATGCTCTTTTTTGTCCTTTTTTTATTTACCGTGTATTTGTATTATGGCTACATCTAATTTAAATTCGCATTGTAAAAAGTTCATTAAAAGAAAAATGCTCTCGACCAAGATGTTTTTCATTCCTATAATTCAAATTCGAGACATTTGATTAAGATGAAGCGATTCTGACCATTTTACCACTATCGTTGGAGGGTAGTTTACATGTACTATTTTAGGCTTTATTTTTTTGCACTTAATTGAGGTCTGAATTTTAATTATTCAGATCTCAAACATTAAGTGTATTTTAAAAGTATGAATCTTAACTAATTAGATCTTAATCATTAAGCGTGTTTGATTTTTTTACTTCGCAACCGCTTAATGGGTTTGAATAGGTCCGTATGATTAAGATCTACAACAAATACTTAATTTCATTAAAATTTTATCCATATTCGTTATTAACTACCGTCATTGCCTACCATTATCAACTATCAGCGTACCACTCATCACCACTACCATCATTTTCAATCATAGCTGCCACCATTACCAGCTACCGCCATTACCAACTACCACCACCCACCATCCCTACTACTTCCACCACCATCGTTCTCAATCACAACAAACACTCATTCACATCAACTACAACAACTAACCACTCCATCACTATCAATAATCATAGCAGGTACTACACATCATTAAAAATTACCACCACCCACTATAACCTTCGTCAAATCACAACTACCACCACCCCTATTATTAACTATCACCACCCACCACCGCTATCCTCATTAATAATCACCACTAGCTACTACCATGAACCACCACCATCAATCAAAACTATCACCAACCACCGCCTCTAGTCGGCATTCACAAGCACTACCGTTAGCTATCACCACCAGCGACTATTATATTTTCAAAAACAATATATTTTATTGATAGAATATTAGATTAAAATTAGTATTTCGTATGAATATTATGTTAAGTAATTTTTAAATAAAGATAAATCTTATATATTCAGATATTAAAAATTAAACAATCTTAACCATTTAATATTCAGATCTTAATACATATTTTAATATTCAGATGTGTATTCAAATTTAAATGTTTTAATCTTAATACACATTTTGATATTTAGATGTGTATTCAGATTCAAGCATCTTATAGCTTGTTTGGCCAAGCTTTTTTTTGGCCAAAAGTAATTTTGATGTGTTTGGCCAAGCTTCTAAAAGGAAAAGAAGTGTTTTTGAGGAGAAACAGAAAAAAGTAGCTTCTCTCCAAAAGCACTTTTTTGAGAAGCGCATTTGAAAAAAATACACTTAGAAGCAGTTTTTTAAAGCTTGACCAAACATTAATTGCTGCTCAGAAGTATTTTTCAAACTAATTAGCCAAACGCAAATTGCTTCTCACCAAAAGTACTTTTGAGAAAAATACTTTTGAAAAAAATACTTTTCAAAATAAGCTGATTTTTGCAGCATGACCAAACGGGCTATTAATCTTAAAAAAATAAGTGAGGCCTTAGTGTACTTCCGTGGTCTCCAAATTCCAATGCATTGTACATAGCATACACTTTGAGTTCTCAGAGTATACAGCTGTGAATTGTGATTAATAATGTGAGAATATTCATTTTAAACTAGATTTATTATATTTAATTTTCTCTCTTGATGAATGGTACGAATGTAGAATTTACACTTCTTGTGTGTGTGCACAACTTTTCTTAACATTGCTGATACTTGTGGAAGCAATATGCATTGAACGTATGACTACGAAATTAGTAGAATTGAAAACCATAAATACAGACAGTTTTCGTTAAATAGATCTAATATATAAGTGGAAAAGGTACCAAATACAGAGAATAAAAATTTTGTCCCTTTCTACGCAAAAACGTAAAATATTATTAACCAAACACTCATGTTCCATAAAAAATACAACTTACAAGCCTACAACATCGTTTATGTAGGAAATTTGCACTCCCGAAATTCCTCTTTAATTAGAGAAATAAATAAACATACTAATAAAAACTAGAAGAATAAACACATAAAGCTTCCCGAGTTATAAACTACCAAACAAAACAAAAAAAGTTGCTCAAGTAGCAAGCACCTTCCACCTCCAAACCTGAGGCTATAAATTCGAGTCGTTGAGGGAGCAAGTAAGGAGCCTTTTGTATGAGGAGGGGGAAAGGGGGGGGGGGGTTAAATATATTTTAAAAATTTAACAACTTGAGAATTGGAAGTGTAGAGTATTTATCATTTCAGCAATCTTTTTTCGCTTATCAAAATTGTGCCTATTAGATTTTGAGCTGGATTTTTTCAATTAGTTTTATTGGATTTTACTTTTGGGTCATAAAAGCTTTATTAGTTGGGGGATTTGCATCTATACTCGCTTTTTGAGCCATGTTTTAATTTATATCCGCTTCGGAAAAAAAATAAAAGAATTACAACCCATGTCACTTGGCCTAACAGCCCAACCGAAAATGGCCCACATTTGAAGCTCTTACCCTATTTAGTCCATGTTGTACATAAATTGAAATAAACTTTTCAGCCTATAGCCCACTATCAAATACATACTTTAGGGTTTTTATTATTTTCTTATTTCCTCATTCCCTTCTCTCTCACCACCTCTCACTTCTTTTTTTCTAACCACATAGATCTCTCATCCTCTCTTAACCTAGCCCGTGCTACTCCCCCTCCTCTACCCTCTACGCAGTTCTGCCATTAATGGTTCGAAGAAGGCTCGGGCTCCTACTCCGTTGTCCATGGTGGCAAGCAGAAGAATATTGAAGATTTTTTAAAGAAACATGAAAATACACACATATCTAAAAATAAATAGCTCTCAAACTTGATTTGCACCAAAAAAATAACCACTAGTGTTGGAAGATTTTGAAGTTTGAGGTTTTGGTTATTATTATTGTGACCTTGAAGTCTCGAATCTGAAATTGGGTTTGGATAAAAATTATAACTATGTAGCAGTTTGTATCAACACTGTATACTAGTGTATAATTGTGTATATTGATATACAAATACCTCTTATACACTATTATACATGTTTATACAAGTTATACTGTCACGACCCAAATTCCTGACTCCGGCCGTGATGGCGTCTCTCGTGAAGATAAGGCCAGGCAGAACAACGCAAACGCCTCTTTTAAGCAATCAATTAACATTAACAAGACTAAAACATGCTTAAGATAGCTAATATTGCAGAAAACAGCGATAATAATAAGGGGAAACCATCCCGACACAGCCCAAACCGGGGTGTCACAAGTATAGAGTCTGCTATAAGTCTACAAAGTATAAAATCCAATACAATAGCCTGAAGAAAACATAAATGATAGAGGATAGGGGAGACAAGGGGCTGAGGACGTCAACAGCTACCTCGAAACTCCAAATCGCTGCTTGGTCTGGAAGGAATCAGCGCTCAGGTGCTGACTCTGCTATGCCTGAATCTGCACACATGGTGCAGGGAGTAATGTGAGTACTCCGACCCAGTGAGTAAAAATAATAAATAATAACCGAAGGCATGAAAAAATATAAATTCACAAGGCAGTTCTATATCGGGCAGTAAATCACTTAAAAGCAGTAAAACAGTAAAGAGTCAAATGAATTCTCCTTTTTAAAAACAGATAAATCAGGTAAAATGACAAGTAAATAGTGAGTACACATCTGCCCCTCGGGCCCAATATCAATTGCTCAGAATAGTATCAGCCCCTCGGGCTCGGTAACAGTCACTCATCATAGTATCAGCCCCTCGGACGCACTCTCAGATCATATAGGTACCCGCGCTCACTGTGGGTGTGCAAACTCCGGAGGGGCCCCTTATGGCCCAAGCGCTATATCAACATAAGGCCTGAAAGCCTCCTCACATCACTCACAAGTCCTGAAAGCCTCCTCACATCACTCACAAGGCCTGAAAGCCTCCTCACATCACTCACAAGGCCTGAAAGCCTCCTCACATCACTCACAAGGCCTGAAAACTCCTCACATCACTCACAAGGCCTGAAAGCCTTCTCACGTCACTAAAGTCACCTCGTGGCATATAAATGTATCTCAGGCCCTCGGCCTCACTCAGTCCAGAAAACATCATAAGCCCCTCAGGCATCAATAAAATAGTAGTGCTCAGCCCAAACAACAGTGAAAATATCGTTTAAGTCTCAAAATTCAATTAAAGTGGCTGAGATAGTAAAACAAAAATGGAATTTAAAACTCTTCTGCCGAGCATATTACCGCATCTGCAGTGAGCTTTCCGCTTTTGCGGAGCTTCACTTAAATGCCCAGGACCACTTCTGCGGTCAAAATCTGCTTCTGTGGACAAATATCCGCTTCTGCAGAAATTCCTTTATGACCAACATCCGCTTCTGCGATGCCGTTGCCACATCTGCGGTCCCAATTCTGCAGATGCGGAAATTACCAGAACCAGAAATTTCTGCAATATCACAAGTCCAAAATTCATCCCGATAGCCATCTGAAATCACCCCGAGGCCCCCGGGACCTCAACCAAAAGTGGCAACCCATCCTAAAACATCATTCAAACTTGCTTCAATCATCAAAACACCTCAAACAACACCAAAACCATTAAATTACATCGGATTCAAGCCTAAGTTCTTCTAAAACTTTTGAAACATGCATTTGATCAAAAACCCAACCAAAACACCTCCGAATGACCTGAAATTTTGCACACTCATCCCAAATCACCTAACGAAGCTACAAAAACTCTCAGAATTCCATTCCAACCTTCGGATCAAAATCTCACCTACCAACCAAAAATCGCCAAAATACTAACTTCGCCAATTCAAGCCTAATTCTATATCGGACCTCCAAAACCACTTCCGATCACGCTCTTAAGTCACAATTCATCCCCCGAAGCTAACCGAATTACCAAAAATCATATCTGAACCCTCTAACTCATAACTCAACATCTGGTTGACTTTTTCAAACCAAACCTTCCTTAAAGAGACTAAGTGTCTCATTTCCTACCAAAACCTCTCCGAACCAACTCGATCATATAAGATACGGATAATGAAGAATAAGGAAGCTGAAAACGGGGAAAACGAAGTGGTAACTCACATGACGACGGGTCGGGTCGTCACATCCTCCCCAACTAAAACAAACGCTCGTCCTCGAGCGGGTCAAGAAACATACCTGAAGCCTCAAACAGGTGAGGATATCTACTCCGCATCTCCCGCTCGGTCTCCCAAGTAGCCTCCTCCACGGGCCGACCTCTCCTCTGTACTTTCACTAAAGCTATATCCTTTGATCTCAACTTTCGAACCTGATGACCCAAAATAGCCACCGGCTCCACATCATAGGTCAAATCATCATCCAACCGAACCGTGTTGAAGTCCAATATATGGGACGGGTCCCCAACATACTTTCGGAGCATAGAAACATGAAATACCAGATGCACGCCCGACAAGCTGGGTGGCAAGGCAAGCTCATAAGCCACCTTCCCAATCCTCCTAAGTACCTCAAAAGGCCCAATAAACCGCGGACTCAACTTCCCTTACTTTCCAAACCGTGTAACACCCTTCATGGGTGAAACCTTCAGCAAGACCTTCTCACCAACCATATAAGCCACATCTCGAACCTTCCGGTCCGCATAACTCTTCTGACGCGACTGTGTTGTACGAAGCCTCTCCTGAATCAGCTTCACCTTCTCTAAGGCATCCTGAACCAACTCTGTCCTCAATAGCCTAGCCTTGCTGGGCTCGAACTAACCAACTGGAGATCTACATCGCCTCATACGGAGCCATTTGGATGCTCGATTGATAACTGTTGTTGTAGGCAAACTCTACAAGCGGTAAAAACTCATCCCAACAACCTCCAAAATCAATAACATAGGCACGCAAAATGTCCTCCAATATTTGAATAGTACGTTCGGACTGCCCGTCCATCTGAGGATGAAATGATGTGCTCAGCTCTACCTGCATACCCAACTCTCGTTGAAATGTCCTCCAGAACTCAGAAGTAAACTGAGTACCTCTATCTGAGATAATAGACACTGGAACACCATGTAATCGGACAATCTCCCGGATAAAGATCCCTGCCAGCCGCTCCGAAAAATAGGTAGTACATACCAGAATGAAGTGTGTGGACTTGGTCAGCTGATCCACAATCACCCAAATCGAATCAAACTTCTTCAAAGTCTGAGGAAGTCCATTCACAAAATCCATAGTCACTCTCTCCTACTTCCACTCGAGAATAATCATCCATTGAAGTACACCATCCAGTCTCTGGTGCTCATATTTCACATGCTGGCAGTTGAGACACCGAGCCACAAACCCTACAATATCCTTCTTCATTCTCCTTCACCAATAATGCTACCTCAAATCCTAATACTTCTTCGTGGCACCCGGATGAATGGAATACCGCGAGATATGGGCCTCCCCAGTATCAACTCCCGAAGCCCATCCATATTGGGCATACAAATCTGGCCCTACATCCTCAACACACCATCCTCATCAATGGTCACGTCTCTGGTATCATCATGCTGAACACTGTCCTTAAGGACAAGCAAATGCGGATCATCATACTGACACTCTCTGATGCGTTCATACAAGGAAGACCGAGAAACCACACAAGCCAACACCCGACTGGGCTCTGAAATATCTAGTCTCACAAATCAATTGGCCAAGGCATGAACATCAACTGCAAAGGGCCTCTCCCCAACTGGAATATACGTTAAACTCCCCATACTAACTGCCTTTCGGCTCAAGGCATCAGCCACTACATTGGCCCTTCCCGGGTGATACAGAATGGTAATATCATAATCCTGAAGTAACTCTAGCCATCTTAGCTGACTCAAATTAAGACCCTTTTGCTTGAACAAATGCTGAAGATTGCGATGATCGGTGAATACCTCATAAGATCCACCATACAAGTAGTGGCTCCAAATCTTCAAGGCATGAACTATAGCAGCCAACTCCAAATCATGAACAGGGTAGTTCTTCTCGTGGGGCTTCAACTGACGAGAAGCATAAGCAACAACTCTACCCTCCTGCATCAATACACGTCTGATCCCAACTCTCGAAGCATCACGATATACAGTATAAGAACCTGAAGCTGATGGCAAGACCAATACTGGGGTTGTGGTCAAAGTTGTCTTGAGCTTCTGAAAGCTATCCTCGCACTCGTCCGACCATACAAATGGAGCACCCTTCTGAGTCAACTTGGTCAAGAGCGATGCTATAGAGGAAAATCCCTGAACAAACCGGCGATAATAACCTGCCAAACCAAGGAAGCTACGAATCTATGTGGCTGAGGACGGTCTAGGCCAACTCTGAACCGCCTCTATCTTCTTCGGGTCAACCTGAATACCCTCGCTGGACACCACGTGTCCCAAGAAAGCCACTGAACTGAGCCAAAACTCACACTTGGAGAACTTTGCATAAAGCTTCTCCTCCCTCAATCTCTACAATACAACTCGCAAATGTTGCGCGTGCTCCTTCTGACTACGCGAGTACACCAGAATATCATCAATGAAAACAATAATGAACGAATCCAGATAAGGCCGAAATACATTGTTCATCAAATGCATGAACGTTGCTGGGGCATTAGTCAGCACAAAAGACATAACAAGAAACTCATAGTGCCCATATCTAGTCCCGAAAGCAGTCTTAATAATATCTGAATCCCTAATCTTCAACTGATGACAACCCAAACGGAGATCAATCTTGGAGAACACCCTCGCTCCCTGAAGCTGGTCAAATAAATCATCAATACAAGGCAAGGGATATTTGTTCTTCACTTTTACTTTGTTCAATTGCCTGTAGTCAATGGACATTCTCTTGGTGCCATCCTTCTTTCTCACAAACAAAACCGGTGCACCCCAAGGTGACACACTAGGTCGAATGAACCCCTTATCTAGGAGTTCCTGAAGCTGATCCTTCAATTCTTTCAACTCCGCTGGTGCCATACGATATGGCAGAATGGAAATGGGCCTAGTGCCTGGCACCAGGTCAACACCAAAATCAATATCCCTGTCTGGTGGCATGTCCAGCAGGTCTGCAGGAAATACATCGGAAAACTCTCTCACAACTGGAACAAAATCAATGCTAGGAGTCTCGGCTCCAACATCCCTCACAAACGCCAAATATGAAAGGCAACCCTTCCCAACCATACGTTGGGCCTTTAAGAATGAAATCACCCTGCTAGGAACATAATCAGTCACACCACGCCACTCGATCCTCGATACACCCGTTATAGCCAACATGAGTGTCTTAGCATGACAGTCTAGAATAGCATGACACGGAGACAACCAGTCCATGCCCAAAATAATATCAAAATCCACCATGCTCAATAACAATAGATCAACTCGGGTCTCCAGACCCCTAATAGTCACCAAACATGACTTGTACACATAGTCTACAAAGATAGTATCGCCCACCGGGGTAGATACATGAACAGGTAAAGCAAGACACCCTCGGGACATACCCAAATAATGAGCAAAATATAAGGACACATAAGAATAGGTGGAACCAGGATCAAATATGACTGAGGCATCCCTGTGGCAGACTGAAATAATACCTGTAATGACAGAATCTAAAGCGATAGCATCTGTCCTGCCTGGGACAGCATAAAAATAAGCCTGACCGCTGCCTGATCGACCCCCACCTCTGGGGCGACCCCTGGCTACCTGACCCTTACCCCTAGCTGGCTGGGCGGGTGCTGAAGAAAATGGACCAGAAGACGAGGGCTGACCCCTCTGCTGAGATGAGCTAGCAGTACGACGAGGACACTACCTCCACATATGCCCGAACTCTCCACACTCATAACAACTCCCAGGTGTTGGAGAATGGGACTGAAGGGAACCCCTCGCGCTAGAGTGACTAGCTGATGCACTCGGCCTGGAAGAACCCTGAGCAGACGGAGCACGAGATGAAATTTGTGCTGGAAGAGCGGTGAGTGAAGGCTGACTCTATTGGGGACCATGATAACTACGACCTGAAGATTCCCCACGATACTCGGGTCGGGCCGACTGAGCGGGCCTGAAAGAACGGCCCCTACCATGCCGGAACTGGCCCATCAAAGGAGCACCACTATAACTGCCAGAACCCCGAGGCCTCTTGGCCTCCCTCTCCTCTCGATCCTGACGGCGAACCGTCTCAATCTCTCGAGCTATATCAACCACCTCCTCGAACGAAGCACCCAACACTCTCTCTCTAGTCATAAGAACACGAAGATGGTAGTTAAGGCCATCAACGAATCTCCTGATCTGCTCACAATCCCACGGAACCATCCAGACGGCATGACGAGAAAACTCTGAAAACCTCATCTCATACTAAGACACAGTCATATCTCCCTGCCGTAGCCACTCGAACTGCCTGCGTAGCTCCTCTCTGCAGGACTGCGGTACATACTTCTCCAAGAAGAGAGTGGAGAACTCCTGCCAAGTCAAAGGTGATGCACCAGCCGGCCTACGCCTCTCATACGCCTCCCACCAAGTGAAGGCAGCCCCAGTAAACAGAAAGGTGGTAAATGCCACACCACTAGACTCCAGAATCCCTACTGTACGAAGCATCCGCTAACACCTGTGAAGAAAATCCTGGCGTCCTCGCCCTCAGAACCATTAAATGCCGGAGGCTGGAGTCTACCAAACCTCTCAAGGCGACGTTGCTCATCCACAGGCATAGCTGGAACCCTGAACTCCTGCACTGGGGTAACTGGCTAAGATAGAGGTGCCTCGGGAGTCTGTAATCCCTGCACTACCTGTTTAGGTGTGCGAGCAGCGGGGGTCTGATTGCCTCCCCCAGCCTGCAAAGTAGCTGCTGCGGTGGTGGCTGAAACTACTTGAGCCAGGCCGGTGCAAACTGTCAAGATGTGAGCCAAGGCCTCCTGAAGTCCCGGAATCATAATGGGCACAGCTGGTGCCTGAACTGGTGCTGCTGAAGCCTGGTCCTGATCTGGGAAAACTAAAGGATCCACAGGTGCTGCCCCTACTGCTCTGCCTCTGCCATGAACACAACCGCATCCACGGCCTCTAGGCCTCAGTTGGTTGTACTGGTGGTCATCTGCCACGTCCGGTAGCTCGTGTTCTCACCATCTGTGAGAGAATGGAATAAAGAGAAGTTTAGTACTCGGATCAGCAAGTTTGCACGACACGAATTTAAAGAATGTGAAGTTTTCCTAAAGGTTCTGCAGCCTCCCAAGGATAAGTACAGACGTCTCCGTACCGATCTGCGAGACTCTACTAAACCAGCTCATGACTCGCGAGACCTGTGTAACCTAGGCTCTGATACCAACTTGTCACGACCTAAATTCCGACCACGACCGTGATGGTGCCTCTCCTGAAGACAAGGCCAGCCAGAACAATGCAAACACCTCTTTTAAGCAATCAATTAACATTAACAAGACTAAAACATGCTTAAGATAGCCAATATTGCGAAAAAACAACTATAATAACAAGGGGAAACAATCCCGACACAGCCCAAACTGGGGTGTCACAAGTCATGAGCTACTATAGAGCCTGTTATAAGTCTACAAAGTATAAAATCCGATACAATAGTCTGAAGAAAACATAAATGATAGAGGATAGGGGAGACAAAGGGCTGCGGACGTCAATAGCTACCTCGAAACTCCAAATCGCTGCCTGGTTTGGAAGGAATCAGCGCTCAGGTGCTGACTCTGCTATGCCTGAATCTGCACACATGGTGCAGGGAGTAATGTGAGTACTCCGACCCAGTGAGTAATAATAATAAATAATAATCGAAGGCATGAAAACACATAAATTCACAAGGCAGTTCTATATTGGCCAGTAAATCACTTAAAAGCAGTAAAACAGTAAAGATTCAAATGAATTCTCCTTTTTAAAAATAGATAAATCAGGTGAAATAACAACTAAATAATGAGTACACATTTGCCCCTCAGGCCCAATATCAATTGCTTAGAACAGTATCAGCCCCTCGGGCTCAGTATCAGTCACTCAACATAGTATCAGCCCTTCGGGCTCACTCTCAGATCATATGGGTACCCGTGCTCACTATGGGTGTGAAGACTCCGAAGGGGCCCCTTACGGCCCAAGCGCTATATCAACATAAGGCCTGAAAGCCTCCTCACATCACTTACAAGTCCTGAAAGCCTCCTCACATCACTCACAAGGCCTGAAAGCCTCCTCACATCACTCATAAGGCCTGAAAGCCTTCTCATGTCACTCAAGCCACCTCGTGGCATATAAATGTATCGCAGGCCCTCGGCCTCACTCAGTCAAGAAAACATCATAAGCCCCTCGGGCATCAATAAAATAGTAGTGCTCAGCCCAAACAACAGTGGAAATATCGTTTAAGTCTCAAAATTCAATTAAAGTGGTTGAGATAGTAAAACAGTATAATCGACGGGACTGAGTTAAAGTAGTATATCAAATAGTAAGGAACCAGTGATAAAAATTCACGAAGGACTCAAGTAGTCGGCATGAATCCCAAAATATGGCAATAAGCCCAAATCATGTTGATAACAAACACATCTCAGTTAAACACGCGGTAAAATATCAATCGGGACGGACCAAGTCACAATCCCCAGTAGTAAATAATCTCGCGCTCGTCATGAAGCACGTGTTTCACCGCAATATAGCACTACATTGTGCAAATCCGAGGTTTCAAACCGTCAGGATATTATTTACCATCATTACTCACCTCAAGCCGGCCAAAATCCTAGCTCGCTATGCTTTTGCCTCTCAAATCGACCTCCTCGCGCGTCGAATTTGATCAAAACCATAACGAATACATCACAATAGGTTAAGGGAACATAACCCAATCGAAAAGAATCGAGAAACATCGAAAATCACAGAATTTTGCAAAACCCGAGCCCCGAGCCCACTTCTCGAATTCCAGAAAACTTTACATCAACGGATTCCTTATCTCGCCACGAGTCTATACATATCAAGAACTCCCAAATCCGAGCTCAAATGACCCATCGAAACCCAATTTGAAATATCAAAACTCAAGCCCTAGTTATTCCTCCTTTTTGATAAATTTTTATCAATTTCTAGGTAGATTCTACAATTAAATCATGTTTTTAAGTAATAGAACTCACCTCCAATCAATCCCAGTCGAAACCCTCTTCAATTCCCGTCCAAAAGCTTTCAAGGATGCTCAAAAATGGAGGGAAAATAACTTAGCTCACAGAACAAAAATGGAATTTAAAACCCTTCTGCCCAGCATATTACCACATCTGCGGTGAGCTTTCCGCTGTTGCGGAGCTTCACTTAAATGCCCAGGACCACTTCTGCAGTCAAAATTCGCTTCCGCGACAACTATCCGCTTCTGCGAAAATTCCTCTATGACTAACATCCGCTTCTGCGGTGCTGTTGCCACATTTGTGAGACCGCATCTGCCATCCCAATTCCGCAGATGCGGAAATACCTGAACCAAAAATTTCTGCAATATCACAAGTCCAATATTCATCCCGATAGCCATCCGAAATCACCCCGAGGCCCCCGGGACCACAACCAAAAGTGCCAACCCATCTTAAAACATCAATCAAACTTGCTGCAATCATCAAAACACCTCAAACAACACCAAAACCATTAAATTACATCGGATTCAAGCCTAAGTTCTTCTAAAACTTCCGAAACACGCATTTGATAAAAACCCAACCAAAACACCTCTGAATGACCTGAAATTTTGGACACTAATCGTAAATCACCTAACGAAGCTATAACAACTCTCGGAATTCCATTCCAACCTTCAGATCAAAATCTCACCTACCAACCGGAAATCGCCAAAATACTAACTTCGCCAATTCAAGCCTAATTCTACACCGGACCTCCAAAACCACTTCCAATCACGCTCATAAGTCACAATTCATCCCCCGAAGCTAACCGAATCATCGAAAATCACATCCGAACCCTCTAACTCATAAGTCAACATCCAGTTGACTTTTCCAAACCAAACCTTCCTTAAATAGACTAAGTGTCTCATTTCCTATCAGAACCTCTCCGAACCAACTCGATCACATAAGATACGGATAATGAAGCATAAGGAAGCTGAAAATGGAGAAAAAGAAACGGTAATTCACGTGACGGCGGGTTGGGTCGTCACATATACGGTATTGTATATAAATGTATATATTTGTGTATAATATTGTATACTTATATATTTTTCAGTTTATAAGGATGTATATACATGGTTAGTGTGTAAGAGACCTCTACAGAAGTTTGACACTTCCTTCTCTTCTTCTTTTTCGTGGAATGTATTGTATGAGCATTGGAGGGATTCTACAATTTATTTTCCAAAGTTTTTATTTTTCTTTTATCCCGTTGGATTGTTTCAGCAATTGCACATAAAAGTGTTTGAATTTCATACCTTCAGATAATATGTATTATTTAAAATTTTTGAGTTGCGTTGTGGCTGATTTGCATTTTTTATCAAATGCTTAATAATCAAAGGAAATCAACAGAATGAAAACAACTGGTTGTATATAGAGGGAGCAAAATAAGTTATTTTTCGGGAATTAGCCTATTATTTTTTGGGCTATAAATTTGCAAAGTGGTATCTAGGCTATTATGTTGCAAGTCAGGTGTGAGTTGTCTTTATGTGAAATTATCCTCAAAAAAATTGCAAACGTACCCACTTTTCGCGTAAACTTCAAGCATACAGGTCTGTAGTAGCAAAGACAATCACGCAAACTTCAGCATTCTAGTAGACGGGCCTGAAGTTGTTTGTAATTGCTGAACTTAAGCATTTTACTAGCTAAAGTTCTGTTCTCTATTTGCTGAACTTCAGGATCTTTTAGCTGAAGTTTTTGCCTGAAGCAGCAAAGGTAATCACGTAAACTTCAGCATTTTAGTAGACGGGCTTGAAGTAGCAAAAATTGTTGAACCAAGTGTTGGCTGAAGTTTTTGTTTGTAATTGCTGAACTTAAGCATTCTACTAGCTGATGTTTTATTCTCTATTTGCTGAACTTCAATATGTTTTAACTGAACTTCTATTCTATATTTGCTGAACTTCAGTATGTTTTAACTGAACTTCTATTCTATATTTGTTCAACTTCAGCATGTTTTAGCTGAAGCTTTGTTGTGTTTGTGATTAACTTTAGGGCTGAAATTTGATTTTATTGAAGATTGAATTTCTCATCTTTCTACTGATACAATTCCTAAAAATCCTTATGATCTTTCTGGTTGGGTACAAAGTATGTTATCTGAGCTCAACAACACTTCAGTTCCCTCTAATTTCGACATGATTGACAATATTGGAGAAAAGGATTTATGTGTATCCCCAGGTGGTGGTGCATCTTCTAACAGTATTACCATCAATGAGCAAAATAAAATTATTTCCGATGATGATTTGAGATGCAACAACAAGGCCGGTTGTACTTGTAGATTCACAAGAAACTGGTGTTCGCCTTGTGCACACATTAATGTCGTGTGCCGAAGCAATAAATCTTCAATCAATAATAGTTACACAGAGTCTCATGTGTTTGAGAGAGAAAAGAAATAGAAGAAGAAGAAGAAGAAGAAGAATAAGAAGAAGAAGAAGAAGAAGAAGAAGAAGAAGAAGAAGAAGAAGAAGAAGAAGAAGAAGAAGAAGAAGAAAGGAGCGCACAAGCAGCAAGAAGAAGAAGGCGCTTCAAGTTATAAAAATTAGGCTATAGGTTAAATAATTTTAAAAATATGGGTATAGGTTAAATAGGGGCGACCAAATAGGGCGTCTCGTGCAATTTTTACTTAGTTGGTTTGAAAAGAGCCCAACTCGCATATATTTACCTTTCATAACTTTTTTGCAATTTTTTAAGAAATCTGTTCTTACTTCGAATTCGGTAGAAATTCAAAAATAGCCAGATTTACAAGTGGTCATTCAAAAATATCCACAGTTTTAAAAGTCATCGAAATTTAGTCACTTTTCATGTAAAGATAAGTCTGAACGAAAATACTGTTCAATATCCGAAAAATACTGTAGCATAATATACTGGATTTCCAGTATATTATACTAGAGTTTGGAGTTCCAGTATACTTTGCTGGAACTCCAGTATATTTATACTAAAATTTTAGCAAAGTATACTGGAACTCCAATATATTATACTAGAGCCAACAAAGTATACTGGTCCAGCATAATATGCTGGAATTTCATACATAGATGCACTGAACTCCAGTATATTATGCTGAACCGGTCTCTGTTGTAGCAAAATAGTGGCTATTTTTCAATGACTTGGCAAACGCGGCTATTTTTGATTGACCAGTCCGAAGACTGGCTAGTCCGTGCTATTTTAACTCGAATTTCGAACTTTACTGGAATGCATATGTTGCCCTAATTAGCTCAACAACTTAAAACAAAGAAAAATAAGTTTTTTCCTTTGATTTATTCGATATGATCGTACTAATTAAATAAACTTCTTGATGTAATTTGATTATTAAATAATTATAAAAGAATAAACAAATAAATTAAAAGTACTTTATTGTGTAGCAAATAAAGTGACCCGCCCTTTTTTGAATAAGCAAATATTGATAGGCTATGACCTAACCTGTTTATTGATTCGGCCTATTTTAGTTCACCCAAATATAACCCCACCCACCATTTGAAACATCTCATCTTAATATGAAAAGAGCGGAAATTATATATGGTACAGATATAAGAATTTTTAAAACTATCATACTCCCTCCGGTCCAAAATAAGTGATTTTTTGGATATTTTTACACAGATTAAGAAATCCACCTTTTAGCATTAATTAGCAATAGAATTGACCATATTAACCTTTACTATCTCACATAAATACTCATAACACATATTCCAATACTATTTACTCCAAGGATAATGTAGGAAAAAAATAATTAATTCATTCTTGAAATCTGGAAAAATCACTTATTTTGGACCACAAGAAAAAGGTAAAAAAATCACTTATTTTGGAGCGGAAGAAGTACCATTTTACCTGTTGTACGAGATAAGATCGCTTGTTTTCAAGATTAGAAATCTCATATCAACAACAACAACAACAACAACAACAACCCAGTATAATCCCACAAGTGGGGTCTGGGAAGGGTAATATGTACGCAGACCTTACCCCTACCCCGAGGGCAGAGAGGTTGTTTCCAGGAGACCCTCGGCTCAAGACATCAACAAGAGAGACAATGAGTTAGTACTATCAATAGACTCATACTAAAAATAACACAAAATACACAACATAACACAAAATAACACAATAGCAGCAATATAGGAAATATAAGAAATACGAAATAGATGAAAGGTATACTAATATCCAACAAATAACTCCCTGTATCGGTAGCTGATCAGTAACCTCCTATGATTACCTCCTAACTAGCTAGTCTCACTCTAGTGCGCTGTGAAAATATCCACAACTTTCCCCTAACCTACAACTTTAATGCTCGACTTCAACAATCCCCTATCAAGGGCCATGTCCTCAGTAATCCTAAGACGCGCTAAGTCCTGCCTTATCACCTCTACCCAATGCTTCTTAGGTATCCCTCTACCTCTTCTCATGCCCACCACAGCCAGTCGCTCACACCTTCTCACCGGTGCATCAGTGCTCCTCTTCTGAATGTGCGCGAACCATCTGAGTCTTGCTTCCCGCATCTTGTCCTCTATGGGGGCCACACCCACCTTCTCTCTAATATATTCATTCCTAATCTTATCCATCCTTGTATGCCCGCATATCCACCTCAACATCCTCATCTCTGCTACTTTCATCTTCTGCGTGTGTGAATTCTTAACCGGCCAACACTCGGTCCCATATAACATTGCCGGCCTAACCACTACTTTATAGAACTTACCTTTTAGTACTGGTGGAACTTTCTTGTCACACAGGACTCCCGTCGCTAACCTCCACTTCATCCAACCCACCCCTATCCGGTGTGAGACATCCTCGTCGATCTCCCCGATCCCCTGAATAACTGACCCCAGGTACTTGAAACTACTCTTCTTAGGGATTATTTGAGAGTCAAGCCTCACTTCCACTCCCGCTTCCGTCGGCCCCGCCCCAAATTTGCACTCGAGGTATTCTGTCTTTGTCCTGCTCAACCTGAAACCTTTAGACTCAAGGGCATG
The DNA here is from genome assembly GCA_026770625.1 of Nicotiana glauca. Taxonomy (NCBI): domain Eukaryota; kingdom Viridiplantae; phylum Streptophyta; class Magnoliopsida; order Solanales; family Solanaceae; genus Nicotiana; species Nicotiana glauca. The sequence continues at coordinate 26,231 of MU769625.1, forward strand.
TCTCCAAACCTCTAGCCTTTCGTTTACGCCGCGTCGTGTTTCGTCAATTAGGACTATATCATCAGCAAATAGCATGCACCATGGCACCTCCCCTTGAATATGATGCGTTATGGCATCCATCACCAGGGCAAATAGGAAAGGGCTGAGTGCAGACCCTTGGTGCAACCCCGTAACAACTGGAAAATGCTCGGAATCGCCTCCTACTGTCCTAACCCGAGTCTTAGCTCCTTCATACATGTCTCTAATCACCCTAATGTAGGCTACCGGAACCCCTTTAACCTCTAAGCAGCTCCATAAGACCTCCCTAGGAACCCTGTCGTACGCTTTCTCTAGATCAATAAACACCATGTGGAGATCCTTCTTCTTATCCCTGTACTGTTCTGCCATCCTCCTAATAAGATGGATAGCTTCTGTGGTAGATCGCCCCGGCATAAACCCGAACTGGTTGTCTGAGATAGACACCGTCCTTCGCACTCTCATCTCTACCACTCTCTCCCAGACTTTCATGGTATGACTCAGTAATTTGATACCTCTATAGTTGTTACAGCTCTGGATATCGCCTTTGTTCTTATACAACGGAACCATTGTACTCCACCTCCACTCTTCAGGCATCCTATTAGTCTTGAATATCACATTATACAACCCAGTAAGCCATTCCAATCCTGCTCTACCCACACACCTCCAAAGTTCAACCGGAATTTCGTCCGGCCCGGTAGCTCTCTCCCCCCTCATCTTACGCATTGCCTCGATGACCTCATCGACCTCAATGTCCCTACAATAACTTAATTCATGGGGTATTTCGGTGTTCCTCAATCCACCTAATACAATACCCTGATCCCCTTCTTCATTTAGGAGTTTATGAAAGTATGTCTGCCATCTCCTCTTAATCTGGTCATCCTCCATCAAAACTTTGCCGTCCTCATCTTTTATGCACCTCACCTGGTCCAGATCCCGAGCCGCCCTCTCTCTCAGCTTAGCGAGTCGGAATAACTTCTTCTCCCCGCCTTTGTTACCTAGTTCCTGATACAGACGGGCAAAAGCTGCCGTCTTAGCCTCCGTTACTGCCATTTTGGCCTCCTTCCGAGCTACCTTATATCTCTCCATGTTCGCTGTCTTCTCCTCCTCGCCAGTGCTCCCTACTAACCGCAGGTAAGCTGCCTTCTTCGCTTCCACTTTACCTTGGACAATTGCATTCCACCACCAGTCTCCTTTATGGCCACCTGCGCGGCCAGAAGATACCCCCAGCACATCACTCGCCGCCTTCCTTATACAATCAGCCGTCGTCTACCACATAGTGTTTGCTTCCCCACTACTTCTCCAGGCTCCCATTTCCGATAACTTTCCTTCCAACTCCTGAGGTTTATCCTTAGTCAAGGCGCCCCACCTAATCCTCTGGCGGCCTCGTATTGGCCTCTTCTTCCTCCTTATCATAATGCCAAAGTCCATCACCAAAAGCCTATGTTGTGTTGCAAGGGTCTCACCTGGGATAACTTTGCAATCCACGCACCACCTTCTATTGCTTCTTCTGATGAGGAGATAGTCAATCTGAGTCTTCGCCACCGAGCTTTGGTAAGTAACCAAATGCTCCTCCCGCTTGGAAAAACTTGAGTTCGCAATCGCTAGATCGAATGCCTTGGCAAAGTCCAACAGCGAAGTGTCCCCTCCATAAGGAAGTTTACATGTAAATTAATATTTTTTGAGGAACTTGATAGTATACAAAATTCATTACAACGGCACTGTTTACAACTTAAACTCACAAAGAAATTAATCAGGTCAAAGCGTAAACTCTTTAAGTTCCTAGAGGAGAAATAAAAAGAATAAGAAATTAATAGCCAGAATCAAAAGAGATCAACTCAAGATATTACTTGATAACGAGGATCTATCAGTTGCGTAACTGTACAGTGAATGCATGGCGCAATGGAAGCTCCAAAATAAAATGGGTTCCCCACCACGTTGAATGTTAATACAAACAATTTTCAAAACAGTTGCAATATAATGTTCTTTTCTGCTTTCATTTTGCCGAAGGACCACAAAACAACTGTCAGCATTTCTATGGCCTTTGTTAATTAATCTAATTTACGATCTTTTTAGTATATTATAAGAGAGAGATGGTGATAAATATAAAGTAGTTCCAATTTGCAATTTAAAGCATAAACAAACATATAGGTGATTATACATGTGTATGTGCATCATCATGTTTCCGCTCCAAACTTCACGTCTACACTAAAAGAGAAATTTACTACATGCTAATAAGGGATGGAGGCAAAAGGAGCTATGGATTCGGTGGAATATAATAACTTTGTTCGAACACTACAAAATTCAATTATTAACACTTTGAAGTTATCACTCGAAAATTCAGAATTTATAAGGCTGAAATTCTAGCTCCACTGCTGATGCTAATAGAATTCTTTCACGAACCAATGCCTGTGAATCTTCTTATTTAGTAATTACTCGAAGTAATAATGAAAATTGTTAGTTTTGTTTGTTCTGAACAACATGCTAAAGACATAATTAATAAAATAAATGTATTTTTTTCTCTAATACTTAATCTTTTAGAAAAGTGTCACGATCCAAAATCTAACTGTCGTGATGGAGCCTATCGTGGAACTGAAGATTTCTTCATACAATTATAATGAAGAACATGAAGAAATTAACTTAGAAGCTTAGAAAGAAGGAGAAGAAGAAGAGCAGAGGTAAGGCAAAGAGAAGAATATCACGCGGAGAGATAGAGAGAGGAATAGTAGTGTATTATCTTTCATTATCTCAAAAATGTATTGTACATATTGTGATACATGTATATATATTAGTGAATCAATTATGTATTTAAGAACTTACTAACTAACTAACAACTCCCTAACAGCTATTAGTTGGTTATTTAACAGCTTTTAGCTAAAAGACTAATCTACCCTCACATTACATTATTTAACACTCCCCCTCAAATAAGGTGGTGAAAATATATTAATCACGCATAGTTTGGATTTCAAATACTCATGTTGAACCTTGGTTAGATCTTTTGTAAGAATATCTGCTGGTTGATCTGTTGTAGTGATGTACTTGGTGTTGATAAGACCTTGTTAAATTCTTTCTCTCACAAAATGGCAATGGATTTCAATGTGTTTAGTTCTCTCATGATAAACTGGATTTGCAGCTATTTGAATTGTTGTTTTACTGTCATTACATATGTCAATAGGTAGCTGAATCTGCTTCTTAGACTTCCATGAAACCAATGAATCACCAACCTTGACTAAATAACCTGTAACTGATTTTCTAGTTAGAGGACATGTAGCCCAGTCTGCATCACAATAAGCTGTGATTGTGTTACTTTGAGAGCTTGATAATAGGATCCTTTGGCCTGGCTGATTTTTCACATATCTTACTATTCTCAATGCAGCTTCCACGTGAGATCTTTTAGGTGGTTAGAGAAATTGGCTAAGAGTCTAAACTCCAAATGCTATATCTGGCCTTGTTAGTGTCAAATATAACAGTTTTCCTATTAATCTTTTTGGTAGGATGTTTGATCAACTGTACTGTCTTCATTTCTTGAACACTCTGTCTTGCCAATGTGATCATCATACTATTTAGAAGTTAATTTGATGTAAACATCTATTGGACTTATTGCTGGTTTGGCAGCAGCTAAGCCAGCTTCTGAAATAAATTCTAAAGCATATTTTCTTTGATGCATAGTAATTCCTTGACTGGTCCTGGCAAACTCAATCCCTAAGAAGTATTTGAGCTCTCCTAGATCTTTCATTTTGAAAGCATTTTGCAGTAAAGTCTTTCTTTCTTCAATTAAGTGCAGACTGTCAACTGTAATTAACATATCATCTACATAAACTAGAAATAGAGTAATACATTCAGTTGTCTTTCTGATGAATAGAGAGTGATCATACTGGATTTGTTTGAATTTGAACCTCAACAATGCTTCACACAGTTTTGCATTCCGTTGTCTAGATGCTTGTTTAAGTCCATATAAGGATTTTACAAGTCTTCATACAGTTTTCTGATCCCCCTGACTTTTAAATCCCTGTGGTAGGTCCATATAGATTTCATCAAATAGAACCCCTTGTAGAAAGGCATTGTATACATCCATTTGATGTATATGCCATTTCCTTGAAGCTGCTAGTGCTAGAATACTTCTTACTGTTACCATTTTCACTATAGGTGAAAAGGTTTCTTGATAGTCAATTCCTTCCTTTTGGCTATATCCTTTAACCACTAATCTAGCTTTGAATCTTTCAATCTCTCCTGTGGCTTTGTATTTAATTTTGTAAATCCATTTAAATCCTATAGGCTTCTTACCTTCTCGCAAAGTGATAATTTCCCATGTATGATTATTTTCCAGAGCCGTTATCTCTTCCTCCATAGCTTGAATCCATCTATGATCTAAAATAGCTTCAGAACAATTTGATGGTTCAGACATTGTTGAAATTGTAGTTAGATATGACTTATATTTAGATGAGAGATGATCATAGCTGATATATTTATTTAAAGCATAAGGAACATTCTGATGAATATTTAGAGATACAAAGTCTTTCAACCATACTACAGTGTTTTTCTCTGCATGATCTTCTTCTGTTTTCAGCTAAGATCTGATTCTGAGCTTCAATAACACATGGTGTTTGTGAGTTATTAGTTTGTGTAACATCTGAACCTAGCCCTTCATTTGTTTGAACATGAACTACATCTGTGCAGTTTTCTTCAATGTTTTGTTGCATATCATTTTCACTATAGTCTGTAAGCATATATGTATTTTCACCTTCTGTATTCTGCTGCATATTAGTTCCTCTAGGTTCTGAGTTGTCACCAACATTTGTCGTTGTATTTCTATTTCTATTTTGATATAGTATTGGATTATCATACATCATTCTCAATTCTAGAGTTATATCCACAAACACCTGTGAAGGACTATTGTCCTTTTTTGTGAATGAAAACACATCTTCTCTAAATATGACATCTCTGCTTATGAAGAAAGATTTGTTAGTTGGATCATATAAAATATATCCTTTTTCGACTTCTGAGTACCCCATGTGAATAGCCACCTTAGCTCTAGGCATTAACTTGTCATGTTATTGTACTGTTTTTGCATAACAAAGGCATCATATTATTCTAAGATGCATAAGAGATGGCTTTCTTTTATATAGTCTTTCAAATGGAGATATGTTGCCAATAAAAACACTAGGCATTCTATTAATTAAAAAAATAGCAGCTAGAACACAGTAATCCCAAAACTTAATAGGTATTTGAGCTTGAAATCTAATAGCCCTTGTAACTTCTAATATATGTCTGTGTTTCCTCTCAACTACACCATTATGCTGAGGTATATAAACACAAGTTCTTTGATGTATGGTTCCTAACTCTTTAAATATCTGTTCACATACAGAGTTCACAAATTCTGACCCATTGTCTGTTCTTATGACTTTTACTGTTGTATCATACTAAGTTTTGACATATTTGAAGAAATGCTTAATTGACACACAAGCATCAGATTTTTGTTTTAGCAGAAATATGCAAGTTATTCTTCAAAAATCATCTACAATAGACAGAAAGTACATATTTCCATCCATAGTAGACACTCTTTAAGGCCCCCACAAGTCTACATGTATAAGATCAAAACACTTGCTGCTTTGTAAACTACTTGTAGGAAATGGTAACCTAGTCTATTTGGCACAAGGACATACAACGCACTTATTTATTCTATTCATGATAGTGTCACTATCTATATGTAGTATTTTCTTAAGAGTTTGGGTGGACACATGACCACATCTTTTGTGCACAGCACTATATCTGATTGTTCACTCTTATTTGTATCATTTTTCTTTGCAGTCAAAGCTACCATTATGTTCTTTTCAGCTGTATTAGTGTACAGAAGATATAATTCACCATTATCTTTACCAATCCCCTTCACCTTCCCAGTGAAGAGTTACTGAAATACACAAAAATCAGGGGAAAATGTTGCTGAGCATTGTAACTCTTTGGTTAGCTTAGAAACTGATAACATGTTATATTTGAATTGAGGACATAAAACACATTAGTTATAATACCATTTTCTAATATAGAACTTGTTCCTGTATGAGTGACAATTGTAACATCTCCATTAGGAAGTAAATATTTCTTTAGATTGTTTGATTCATTTACTGTCCTTTCATCTAGTAATTTTTTGTCAGCTACCATATGATTGGTTGCCCCGTGTCTATGATCCATTGACTAAGGAAATCAGAAACTATAAAGTTGTATTCATACCTACCACATTAGCTATAGTAGTTGAGTTTGATATACTAGTGTTATTCAACATTTGCAGAATCTGTTCATACTCAGACTTTGTAAGAGCATAGTTTTCAAGACCTGATTTATCTATATTTGAATTAGGTCCTTGAGCTTGAGCATTATACCCTAGTTTTGTCTGATCTAGCACATTTGTATTTTAAACATAATTGAACACAGGCATTGAGTTTGCTTGTTGATAATTAGACTGACTAGATTCTGCCAGTAAATTCGCATTATATGCTGCATTTGTCCCAATATTCATTCTCCTCTTGTTCTTGAAATCTGCAGGATATCCCACAATCGTATAGTAGTTTTCTTTATTATGCCCTTTCATTTTACAGTAGCCACAGTAGACATTATAATTCCTTTTAAATCTCTAATTCTGATTCTCATTTGCACTAGATTTTGAGTACATAGCAACCTCATAGTTTCCTACTTGACTTGTAGGATTAGATCCCAAGATTCCTGAAGTTACAACAACAAATTTTTAGCCCTCATCACTCACAATCAGTGCATAGGCTTGATTTATTGTAGGAACAAGACTTCTCATCATAATTTGACTCCTAGCCTGTGAGTATGAGTCGTTCAGCCCCATTAAGAATTGATATAGCTTTAATTTCTGCAAGTAAGCTACAAACTTTCTTGATATTAGACAATCACAACCAGGTGCTGGAACTAATGCTTCAAACTCTTCCCATAGATCTTTCAATTTTAAAAAAGGCCAAATACATAACTGGGCCCTTAAACTTGGTTTTTTTTGTCACTTGGGCACTTAAACATAGAGTTATTCCTATCAGACCCTTCAACTAAATCACATATGTGCCAATTAGATACTTTGTAGACCATCTGAGAAACACTTTTATAAAAATTATTGGATATGTAATTAGTTGCAGTTGTATATTTGATAGCTTTTAAGGCTTTCTTCTTTCCTTATGAAATAGCTGCATTTGTATACTTGACAGCTTTGCTCTTTTGCTGAAGTACTATTTTTGTTAAAAGTTGTTAATGTCAAAATGCAACTTCTATCAACCATTTGTGCGTTCTAGTTTGTAAAATTTTATTCTAGTAGCTTACAAGTGCCGTAAAGTTTCATAAGCACTCAATTATGTCACTCCAAAGTGCTTATAAAAATTTTCATGGTATCTCCTATAATCGTACTTTAGTGCCATAAAGTTTCATAAGCAAAGAAGAAAGCCTTAAAAGCTATCAAATATACAACTGCAGCTAATTACATATCCAATAATTTTTATAAAAGTTTTTCTCAGATGGTCTACAAAGTGTCTAATTGGCACATATGTGATTTAGTTGAAGGGTCTGATAGGAACAACTCTATGTTTAAGTGCCTAAGTGACAAAAAATGCCAAGTTTAAGGGCCCAGTTATGTATTTGGCCTTCAAAAAATATACTTATACATATGTTGTTCCTTGCGATAGAGTAGCAATTTCCTTGTGAAGATTGAAGGTTCTTGAACCATCGATCTTGTTGAACCTTTCAGCCAAATCTTCCCATACCACTTGTGCACTAGACGTATACATAATTCCTCCAAGAAGCCCTTTTCCAACTGAACTCATGATCCAAGAAAGAACAATTGCATTTACTGTTTCCCAGTGATTCCACATCGTTTCTGGGAATCTTTCTTTTCTGCAAGTGCCATCAACCATTCATAGCTTATTCCTGCCCATCAAAGCTACTCTCATAAACCTGAACCAAATTGAGTAGTTCTCCATTCCAGTCAACTGAAAAGAGATGATTTGAATCCCACTAACATCTGCAGGAGACAAGAATAAGGGATGATTGTAGTCAATTGGCTTGATTTCCTTGATTACCGACTGCATGATCATTTGGAGGTTGAAATCCTGATGGTTGAGCTACTGTCTCCATTGATAGCCATTCTTCGTTAATTTTTCTTTCAAGATTCTGACAAGAAAGAAGGTGCAGAATTTTTTCAAAAAAATTTAAAAACTTCTTGAACTGTAATTTGGATCGATGTATTAACTATGTCTGTAAATTGTGTAAGCTCTGATACCATGAAGATTTAATCATAAAATTATAATGAAGAACATGAAGAAATCATCTAAGAAGCTTAGAAAGAAGGAGAATAAGAAGAGCAGAGGTAAGGCAGAGAGAAGAATATCAGGCGGAGAGATAAAGAGAGGAATAGTAGTGTATTATCTTTCATTATCTCAAAGTGTATTGTACATATTGTGATACATGTATATATACTAGTGAATCAATCACGTAGTTAAGAACTTACTAACTAACTAATAACTCCCTAACATCTATTAGTTGGTTATTTAACAGCTTTTAGCTAAAAGACTAATCTACCCTCACATTACATAATTTAACACTCCCCCTTAAACTATGAGGTGGAAATATATTAATCACACCTAGTTTGGATTTCAAATACTCATATTGAACCTTGGTTAGACCTTTTGTAAGAATATCTGCTGGTTGATTTGTTGTAGTGATGTACTTGGTGTTGATAAGACCTTGTTAAATTCTTTCTCTCACAAAACAGAAATCAATTTCAATGTGTTTAGTTCTCTCATGATAAACTGGATTTGCAGCTATTTGAATTGTTGTTTTACTATCACTATAGATTTCAATAAGCAGCTGAATCTGTGCATCAACTTCAGTCAGCAGACCATATAACCAAATTAGTTCAGCAACTGTCGCGGCTAGGCTTCTGTATTCTGCTTCTGCGGAGCTTCTGGTTATAGTAGTCTGCTTCTTAGACTTCCATGAAACCAATGAATCACCAACCTTGACTAAATAACCTGTAACTGATTTTCTAGTTAGAGGACATGCAGCCCAATCTGCATCACAATATGCTGTGATTGTGTTACTTTGAGAGTTTGTTAATAGGATCCCTTGGTATGGCTGATTTTTCACATATCTTACTATTCTCAATGCAACTTCCATGTGAGATCTTTTAGGTTGTTGGAGAAATTGGCTAAGAGTCTAAACTCCAAATGCTATATTTGGTCTTGTTACTGTCAAATATTACAGTTTTCCTATTAATCTTTGGTAGGATGTTTGATCAACTGTACTGTCTTCATTTCTTAAACAATCTGCCTTGCCAATGTGATCATCATACTGTTTAGAAGTTAATTTGATGTAAACATCTATTGGAGTTATTGTTGGTTTGGCAGCAGCTAATCCATCTTTTGAAATCAACTCTAAAGCATATTTTCTTTGATGCATAGTAATTCCTTTACTGGACCTGGCAAACTCAATCCCTAAGAATTATTTGAGCTCCCCTAGATATTTCATTTTGAAAGCATTTTGCAGTAGAGTCTTTCTTTCTTCAATTAAGTGCAGACTGTCAACTGTAATTAACATATCATCTACATAAACTATAATTAGAGTAATACCTTCAGTTGTCTTTCTGATGGATAGAGAGTGATCATACTGCATTTGTTTGAATTTGAACCTCAACAATGCTTCACACAGTTTTGCATTCCGTTGTCTAGGTGCCTGTTTAAGACCATATAGGGATTTTACAAGTATACACACAGTTTTATCCCCCTGATTTCTAAATCCCTGTGGTAGGTCCATATAGATTTCATCAAATAGATCCCGCTGTCGAAAGGCATTGTATACTTCCATTTGGTGTATATGCCATTTCCTTGAAGCTGCTAGTGCTACAATACTTCTTACTGTTACCATTTTCACTACAGGTGAAAAGGTTTCTTGATAGTCAATTCCTTCCTTTTGGCTATATCCTTTAGCCACTAATCTAGCTTTGAATCTTTCAATCTCACCTTTGGCTTTGTATTTAATTTTGTAAATCCATTTACATCGTATAAGCTTCTTACCTTTTGGCAAAGTCATAATTTTCCATGTATGATTATTTTCAAGAGCCTTTATCTCTTCCTCCATAGCTCTAATCCATCTAGGATCTAAAATAGCTTCAGAATAGTTAGTTGGTTCAGACATTGTTGAAGTTGTAGCTAGATATGACTTATATTTAGATGAGAGATGATCATAGCTGATATATTTATTTAAAGCATAAGTAACATTCTGATGAATATTTAGAGATACAAAGTCTTTCAACCATACTGGAGGGTGTTTGTCTCTGTAGGATCTTCTTCTATTTTTAGTTAAGATCTGATTCTTAGCTTCAATAACACATGGTGTTTGTGAGTTATTAGTTTGTGTAACATCTGAACCTAGCCCCTCGTCTGTTTGAACATGAACTACATCTGTGCAGTTTTCTTTAATGTTTTGTTGCATATCATTTTCATATTAGTCTGTAAACATATATGTATTTTCACCTTCTGTATTCTTCTGCATATTAGTTCCACTATGTTCTGAGTTGTCACCAACATTTGTCGTTGTATTTGTATTTCTGTTTTGAAATAGTATTGGATGATCATACATCATTCTCAATTTTGTAGTTATATCCACAAACACCTATATGAACTATTGTTCTTTTTTGTGAATGGAAACACATCTTCTCTAAATATGACATCTCTGCTTGTGAAGAAAGATTTGTTAGTTGGATCATATAAAATATATCCTTTTTGGACTTCTGAGTACCCCACGTGAATAGCCAGCTTATCTCTATGCATTAACTTGTCATGTTCTTGTACTGTTTTTGCAAAACAAGGCATCCTATTATTCTAAGATACATAAGAGATGACTTTCTTTTATGTAGTCTTTCAAATGGAGATATGTTGCCAATAACAACACTAGGCATTCTATTTATTAAATATACAGCAGCTAGAACACCGTAACCCCAAAACTTAATAGGTATTTGAGCTTGAAATCTAATAGCCCTTGCAATTTCTAATATATGTCTTTGTTTCCTCTCGGTTACACCATTCTGCTGAGGTATATACACACAATTTCTTTGATGTATGGTTCCTAACTCTTTAAACATCTGTTCACACACAAAGTTCACAAACTCTAACCCATTGTCTATGCTTATGACTTTTACTGTTGTATCATACTGAGTTTTGACATATTTGAAGAAATGCTTAATTGACATACAAGCATCAGATTTTTGTTTTAGCAGAAATATCCAAGTTATTCTTCAAAAATCATCTACAATAGTCAGAAAGTACTTATTTTCATCCATAGTAGACACTTAATAAGGCCCCCACAAGTCTACATGTATAAGATCAAAACACTTGCTACTTTGTAAGCTACTTGTAGGAAATAGTAACCTAGTCTGTTTAGCACAAGGATATACAACACACTTATTTATTCTATTTCTGATAGTGTCAGTATCTATATGTCGTATTTTCTTAAGAGTCTGGATGGACACATGACCACATCTTTTGCGCCACAGCACTATATCTGATTGTTCACTCTTATTTGTGTCATTTTCCATTGTAGTCAAAGCTACCATTATGTTCTTTTCAGCTGTATTAGTGTACAGAAGATATAATCCATCATCTACTTACCAACCCCCTTCACCTTCCTAGTGAAGAGTTCCTGAAATACACAAAAATCAAGAAAAAATGTTGCTGAGCATTATCTATCTTTAGTTAGCTTAGAAACTGATAACATGTTATATTTGAATTGAGGGACATAAACCACATTAGTTATAACACTATTTTCTAATATAGAACTCGTTCATGTATGAGTGACAGTTGTAATATCTCTATTAGGAAGTAAAACTTTCTTTGGATTGTTTGATTCATTTACTGTCCCTTCATCTAGTAATTTTTTGTCAGCTACCATATGATTGGTTGCCCTCGTGTCTATAATCCATTGACTAAGGCAATCAGAAACTAATAAAGTTGTATCCATACCTACCACACTAGCTGCAGTAGTTGAGTTTGATATACTAGTGTTATTAAACATTTGCAGAATCTGTTCATACTAAGACTTTGTAAGAGCATAGTTTTCAAGACCCAATTTCTCCATATTTGGATTAGGTCCTTGAGCTTGAGCATTAGACCCTGGTTTTGTCTGATCTAGAACATTTGTATTTTGACCATAATTGAACACAGGCATTGTGTTTGCTTGTTGATCATTAGACTGACTAGATTATGTTAGTAAATTCACATTATATGCTGCATTTGTCCTAGCATTTATTCTCCTTTTGTTCTTGAAATCTGCAGGATATCCCACAATCGTATAGCAGTTTTCTTTACTATGCACTTTCATTTTATAGTAGTCATAATAGACATTATAATTCCTTTTAAATCTCTAATTCTGATTCTGATTTGCACTAGATTTTGAGTACATAGCAAGCTCATAGTTTCCTACTTCACTTGTAGGATTAGATCCCAAGATTCCTGAAGTTGCAGCAATAGGTTTTTGGCCCTCATCACTCACAATCAGTGCATAGGCTTGATTTACTACAGGAACAGGACTTCTCATCAGAATTTGACTCCTAGCCTGTGAGTATGAGTCATTTAGCCCCATTAAGAATTGATATAGCTTTAATTTTTGCAAGTAAGCTACAAACTCTCTTGATTTTGGACCATCACAACCAAGTGCTGGCACTAATGCTTCAGACTCTTCCTATAGATCTTTCAATTTCAAAAAATATACTAATACAGATGTTGTTCCTAGTGATAGAGTAGCAATTTCCTTGTGAAGATTGAAGGTTATTGAACCATCTGTCTTGTTGAACCTTTCAGCCAAATCTTTCCAGACCACTTGTGCACTAGATGCATACATAAATCCTCCAAGAAGCCCATTTCCAACTGAATTCATAATCCAAGAAAGAACAATTGCATTTACTCTTTCCCAGTGATTCCACATCATTTCTGGGAATCTTTCTTTTTTGCATGTGCCATCAACCATTCCTAGCTTATTCCTACACAGCAACGCTACTCTCATAGAACTGAACCAAACTGAGTAGTTTTCCACTCCATTCAACTGAAAAGAGATGATTTGAATCCCACTAACATCTGTAGGAGACAAGAATAAGGGATGATTGTAGTCAATTCTATTGACTTGATTTCCTTTATTACCGACTACATGATCATTTGGAGGCTGAAATCCTAATGGTTGAGCTACTCTTTCGCCACTGATAGCCATTCTTTATTATTTTTTCTTTCAAGATTCTGACAAGAAAGGAGGTGCACAATTTTTTGAAAAATTAAAAAACTTCTTGAACTGTAATTTGGATTGATGAATGAACTATGCCTATAAATCATGTAAGCTCTGATACCATGAAGATTTATTCATACAATTATAATGAAGAACATAAAGAAATTACCTAAGAAGCTTAGAGAGAAGGAGAAAAAGAAGAGCTGAGGTAAGGCAGAGAGAAGAATATTAGGCGGAGAGATAGAGAGAGGAATAGTAGTGTATTATCTTTCATTATCTCAAAAATGTATTGTACATATTGTGATACATGTATATATACTATTGAATCAATTATGTAGTTAAGAACTTACTTACTAACTAACTAATAACTCCCTAACAGCTATTAGTTGGTTATTTAACAGCTTTCAGATAAAAGACTAATCTACCCTCACATTACATTATTTAACAGGAACTAGGCAAGCCACAACTCAATATCTCAACACAGTAAAATCTTTGAACATGAAGATAGGAGCAATTAATATCTAAGAAAAAAAAGGCTTTTTGAAAACAGAAATAATAAAAATATGATACACTTCATCCCGAAACCTGGGTGTCACTAAATACATGAGTGTCTACAATAGAATACAGTCTACTACAATGTTTAGGGAATCAAAACTGAAATAGAGATAGATATAAAGAAGGAGAATCAAGGCTTGCGAACGCCATGCAGCTACCTCGATAGTCTTTGGAATATAGCTTCTCAATCAGCAGATGCAGTGACCAGAAGTGCCTTGATCTACACACAAAGTGCAGGGAGTAATGTGAGTACAACCAACTCAGTTAGTAACAAGTCCAACCTTTCGACTGAAAGGTAGTGACAAACTAAACTGACACAGTTAATAATAGAAATACAGTGCAAAAATGTAGGCACGCTTTCAAATTAAATAGACAACTCAAAATAGCAAAATAGATCAGATCTGAATAATGCGAAGAATATAACTCTTCTATTTTTATATGCCAATGCACTTGCTGTATGTGATGCACCATACTGTGAGCGTCATGTGCTCCTACTCTTAAATAGTCAACCACTCGGTACTGTATATGGCCCATACGGCCCAGGAAAGATCCATCCCAGAATATATATATCACTGACCATCAGTCACCCAGTACCGAGGAAGGCCAATCCAGCCCTATGGAGAAGATCCATGTCCAGGTATCAAGTGCTTCGGGCAAGATCGATGTCCAGAGAAGATCCATCCCTCATTAATACCAATGGCACTCACTGAGGGTGTATATAGACTCCGGAGGGGCCTCTACAGCCCAAGCACTATCACAAATTAGTATAATTGCTGCGGTGTGCAACCCAATCCCATGACTGTCACTTATAATCATACTCTTGGCTTCACTCAGTCATCAATCTCTCCAGTCTCACTCACGGGCTCACAATGTCATAAAAACTAGCCCGAAACAATGGTATGATGTATCAATAAATAACAACTGAGACTGAGATATGATATAAAATGAATGAATAAGACTGAATACGAAATATCAATGAAATCAGTAAGGCAACAGCAAGAGATGACCACTATACATCCCAACAGTACCAGCATAAATCCTAAACATGATATCTAGCATAATTGACAGCTCAATTACTTCATCATATGATGAAAATACGGATATCAACAATATATAATCACTATACAGTGCCATGTAATCAACCAAGTCACAATTCTCATGGTGCATGCCCGCACGCTAGTCACTTAGTATGTGTATCACCTCAATAGCAATCACATAACACATAATTCGAGGTTTCAAACCCTCAGAACCAAGTTTGAAAGTGTTACTTACCTCAATCTGGGAAAAACTCTACTCCAAAATTCCTTTGGCTATCAAATCAGTAGCTAAACATCCCGAATCTAGCCACAAGTAGTGCAATACAATCAATATAAAGGGATCAATTCCATAAGAAACGTATTAGCCAAAAATCCAAAATTGGCTAAAACTCGGCCCCCGAGTCCACGTCTCGAAATCTAACAAAAATCATAAAACCCAAAAGCCCATTCACTCACTAGTCTAACCATACCAAATTTACTCAAATCTAATAACAAAATCCCATTCAAAACCTCAAAAATCTAACTCAAGAACTCTTCCTCTTTTCCCCCAATTTCCCACCCCAAATCATAATGAAATGATATAATTAAAGGCATAATCATGGATTTTAGCCAAAACCAAGTAAGAATCACTTACCCCAATCAATTCCTTGAAAATCCCTTCAAGAATCACCTAAATTCGTGGTCTCTAGCTCAAAATATGAAAAATGGGTTCAAACCCTCGTTTTGAACATTTAAATCTGCTGCCCAGTTATCCTTCATTGCGTATGCGGCCATCCTCCCTCGTTCGCATAGCACAAGCCATCCTGGACCTCATATTTTCCTTATGCGAATGTGGAGGCTTCCCCGCAAACGCGGAGGCTTCCACGCGAACGCGAACCTCAGCTACTTCCAACCTACTCAATCATGTTCTTCTTTACGCGACTGCAAAGAACAAGGAATGCACTCCACTGTTGCTTCACTTCCCCTACGCGAGCGCGGACCTCACCTCGCGTCTCCGATGCGTAGAATCACTAGCCTTTGCGATCGCGTGCCTCAACGAGAAATTGCAAAGAAAAAATTCCCAATTGCCTCCAATTGACCTACGCGATCGTGGACACTGTCATGTGATCGCATACAATAAAACCAGTAACAAAAAACCAGCAGTTATCAGCCAACAACCTAAGTCCAAAAATTATCTGTTAACCACCCAAAACTCACCTGAGGCCCCGAGGGCCTCAACAAAACATACCAACGAGTCTTATAACCAAATAAGAAATTAGTTGAATCCTTAAACTATCTCAAACAACATCAAAAGCATGACTTACACACGGATTTAAACCTAATGAACTTTCAAATTTCCAAATTCTTTAAACGACGTCAAAACCTATCAAATAATGTCCGACTGATCTCAAATTTGGCACACAAGTCATAAATGACACCATGAATATAGTCCAACTTCTAGAAATCCAATCCAACCCCGATATCAAAAAGTCCAATCCCGATCAAACTTCCTAAAATTCCAACTTTCGCCAGGTATAATCCTTTCGCCTACAGGGATCCAGCTCATATTCCAGGTAGAAGTACGATTTGCTCAGGGTGTTTTACGTAACTTAACCCAGGTAGAATCCTTTAACCCAGGGGGATCCAACTCATATTCCGGGTAGAAATACTCTTCACTCAGAGTGTTTTATGCAGCATAACTCAGGTAGAATCCTTTCGCCCAGGGGGATCCGGCTCATATTTCGGGTAGAAGTACTCTTCGCTCAGGGCGTTTTACGCAGCTTAACTCAGGTAGAACCATTTCGCCTAGGGGGATCCAGCTCATAGTTTTGAGTAGAATTACTCTTCACTCAGATTGGTTTACGTAGCTTAACTCAGGTAGAATTATTTTGCCTAGGGGGATCCGACTCATATTTTCGGGTAGAAGTACTCTTCGCTCGAGGTATTTTACGTAGCTTAACTCAGGTAGAACCATTTCACCTAGGGGCATCCGGCTCATATTTTTGGGTAGAATTACTCTTCGCTCAGGGTACTTTACGTAGCTTAACTCAGGTAGAACCATTTCGCCTAGGGGGATCCAGCTCATAGTTCCAGGTAGAAGTACTCTTCGCTCAGGTTGTTTTACGCAGTTTAACTCTGGTAGAATCGTTTTGCCTAGAGGGATCCGGCTCATAGTTTTGGATAGAAGTAATCTTTGCTCAGTTTGTTTAATATAGTTTAACTCGGGTAGAACCTTTTTCTCCTAGAGGGATTCAACACTTTATCAATAATATATGGTGCTAACACCTGATTCTATTTACTTCCAATAAGATAGGGTACCAGCCCCTGGTTATATTTTGTTTCAGTAGTACAGGGTGCCGATCCCTGTTACACAATCATTCATTACCAAATTTTATCTCTTTTAGCTAGTTCACGCTACTGTTTCTGTCTGCTTTTCAATAAATTAGATAATGTATAGCTTTCGCTGACAACTGACAAAATTTTCCTAGTCCAAACTGGGCCAGAAAATTTTTATTCATTTTGTTCGTCTTTGATGGCTTTGCAGGCCTCGCCGCAGAGCACATGTTATGATGATCGAAGCTTGAAGTTTCAGTTATCACTAGAAGGACGATCACATGATAGTTTGGAGTTAACTTTGGCAACGTGTCATCAACACAACGTCTCAAGATGCATCTTCTCAAGTTCTGAGAAGGAAATCAAGCAATCGAGAACAAGACATAATCTTTTCTTCAAAAAGGTATCAAGATCAAATCTATGGTCAACACAAGTGAGCAGGTCAAGAATCAAGATTTGACTCCAAAAAATGCATAGATAGGAATTTTGTACTCTTAGTTTGCAGACATATATAGTGCTCTTCTCTTTTTCTTTTGATGTAAGAAGCAAGTAACAGTAACAAAAATAATAACAACAGTCTTAACTCCAGTGTCTCGTAGTCCCAGCTATTAAAAAATTTCAGAACTACGCTGACCTGATTTTTTTGTAGCCAAGGATATGTAGAGAGCCTCGGAAGCAAGGTTCGGTCACGTTTTTTAGAAATGCTTTCATTGAAGTGATACACGAGCAAAATTAGCTATGGAATTCACTTTCTTTGCATGAAAACTCTTCGTGTTCTCGAGCAAAGAGGGGCAGCTGTAATATCTAATTTTTTCTCTATCTATTTCTCCTACATTATATTTTTTAAAGTTTTATTATGTGTGTTTATTGACTCTAGTGTTGGATTAATAAGGGATTTTTAAGGTTTGGATTAATTCTCTTTTCAGTTGAGTTATGCACAAATCAGGCCTAATTTTTAGCCCAATTTGGCCAACCCAGTCCAATTGCTGGTTTGCCAAGACCCGGATCAAAACGACGTAGTTTCATAATAAAACTACGCCATTTCGCTAAATGAAACGAGATCAAATCTTACCTATCCATTCCATCTTGATCCAATGGACCTCATTCACTCTTGGCCTAGGTATTTAAAGCCTCACAAATATGAAAATTATCCCTATTTCCACCCATAATTCTTTTCTTCTTGCTCTCTCTTCTCACCCTTTCTCACTCTCTGACCCATGCCCCCCGCGCCGCCTAGCTCTTCTGTTGGAATTCGCCACCGACGGTGGCCAACCTCCAATCAACCCCTTTTTTTTACCATCTCTTTGTCTCTTCCTCCTCTTTTCATATCCAAATCCCTGAAATCCTCACCAAACTCTACAAATCTAGAGAAATTCGAAACCCTAGCCACCCAATATTTTCTTCTTTTTCTAAAATTAGTAACATACCAATCATCCACCACCACAAAAGCCTTATATAATCGTGTATATCTCTAAGAGATCGACACTTCCCCTTTAATTTAACCCCCAAAATCCATTCCACCGTCACTTCCACCACCCCACTGCCGACTTTCGACCACTGCTGCCCGCCACACCACTGCTAGCCACTGCCTCGACCACCCAAGACCATCAGTGGCCATTTATTTGTAGACGTTTGCCAACCTAAAATGCTCGTTTCTCTCTAGAACAATGCTAGAACTCATTGGTTTTGTCATGTGCTAGAAAGAAACGCTCGTTCAAGGTCGGGCAGTCACGGCGTCATCCCTTGGCATTGAATCCCTATTTATGGTAAAACATCAATTTCCTTTTCCTATTTTTATCTTTTCTGATTTTTTTATTTTTGTTTTAGTATTAGTTCTAAGGTTTAATTACCATTAATATTTCTGTTAATTATGTGCAATGAGTATTAGTTTTAATTACATTTTACTTTATGAATGTGAATTTCAGTTCTTGGACCTAGCTAGTCGAGTAGTTCGTTATTGTCTGTTAGTTCTGATTTTTGGTTCTTCGACCTAGCCGGTCAACTATTTTTTATTTGTTCATTAGTTCTGATTTTTGGTTCTTCGACCTAGCCGATCGACTATTTTGTATAGAGTTGTTAAGTCTAAATTTTTAGTTTTTCAACCTAGTAGGTCGAATAGTTAAGTCTTTATGTTAATTTCATAAAAAACCAAAAGATTATTTAAATTTTTATATAGATAGTCATATATTTAGTTGTTATTAATCGTGATAGTTTAGCGATGTTCATTTAATTTCTGTTTCAAGCAATAGCTTGCGAAATTCAGCTGTTATTCCATGTTTGTTTGCACAAATCGAATTCATTCTAATCTAGTTTGTCCGAATACTTAGTTCGATAGGATTTTGAGTCTTGTTTCTACTTTGCTAGTTCATATTTGGTTGGAGTTTGAGTGTATAAGCTAAATTTCAGTCATGTATAGATAAAAGCTAAATACTTGAATTTAAAGTATGTATTTATTGGGTATTTTACTGTTTAAACAGGCTAGAAATGCAACTGCTCTATTTTTTGTCAGAATTGGTGAAAAAATGATTGTTTTGGCACACAAAAGTTAGTCATTTTGGGCAGATATTTGGTGAATCAAAATCTGTCCAAAAGGACCTATTTTTCCTACTTAAACATGTCATTATATCACACAAAAATAGATACACAATCTATCACATAGCTACTGGGTATTTTACATGCTACAAAAACCCAACTTTGAGAGTAAAAAAAAAAAAAAACATCAACTGAACATCCATATAGTAAGCTGAAATTGTGAGATTTGGGAGTAGTATCTTGATTGTAAAATCGTTTCTGAGAAATAGGAGAACACTTAGAGATTTGTTGGGTTCCTTCTCTTTCAAAAATCTGTTGTTCCTCTAGGTTTTTAGCACTGCTTTGCTATTGTTTCTGCTGTTGTTGCTGGTGGTTCTATTTGTTGGTCTCAAGTAGCTTTGGTATCAAAGTTTTCTCGTTGTTTCTTCTCATTTTTCTGCATTAGGTATTCCCCTTTACCTTTAAGAGTATAAATCTTGAATGAATTTATGAAACATGCATTTGTTTTAGCTTTCTAAATCTTGTTGGATTGTTTAAAACATGCTTTAAGTGACTAATAATGTGTATGTTTAAATGCTGAAATCCATTTGAATGGACTTGCCTTCTTATAGGCCTAAATAATGAAGGTATAGAAGCTTTGCAACTGTTCCGATAAAACTTTATTTCTATTGTATCTCAACAGTAAAAATGGAGGAATACAGTAGGGGAATGATATTTGATTCCAATGAGCTTTATCATACTCTAATGGTAGATTTTTAAGTGCAAAATTATTTATTAGCAAACTCTTATTGGTCTTTGTGTTTAACTGGTAGGTTGTAGATGTAGAATTTTGAAAAGAATCCATCTTTGTTTCCAAGATTTAAAATCCGAAGTTAGCAAGAAAATAGTTGCTGTTAAAAATTCCATTTCTTACTACTCTACCATTTTAATAAATATGTTTTCTGTTATGATGGATTCTCTTTAAAAGTCTAGCCACTTTTCACTCTTTTTTTTAACAGTTGAGACCATAAATATGTTGCTACGATATATAATTAAAATGGGTTACACCATGCTAAAGTAATTTAAGATGCGATACTGTGATAATATTATAAAGAAAGTTCATCTCATGTGTAATTCTTTTTATTTTACCTTTTTATGATTAAGTGTTTATGTTATTATTGCACTTTTCAGTCATTGTGATATGTAGGCATAAGTCTGTGAACTAATATGAGCCAAGTAATTTTTAAAGAAAATGAATAAAGGACATGGGCCAGTGATTAATCCATTCGAACATATTTTGGCCACGAGGGTTAATTCAAGAACAATTAATTTCTGGGCTAACAACCTGAAACCTTGCTAGGCCCAATAATTTGACTAAGTTGGCCCATATCCTTTTAAGATGGTCAACTGCCAAGTAATTTCAAGTGTTGGCCATATTTTTTTGCAATAATTAAAATCAGCGTGTTCTTTTCTCACTAGAAATGCTTGCTTAATTCAATAGTCTAATAAAATAATCATTGGTAGGTAAATGTTAGGCGCACTTTAACTTTTTCATTCACAAAATCCTTTGCGTAGCGTGATGTTTAATACTCAATAAATTAATTTAATAATCTCTTACCATACCTATTAGTTTTAGTTAATTTTTAATTTAGTTAATCCTTTGCTGAAATCGCGGATTCACTTGCGTAGCGCGGGAGTTGACTAATAATTTTCAAGAATTAATTTTTTTTTCAAATTTCTCAAAAGTACTACAAATAATTGATTTTCATAATTTCGTATTCGCTTGTGAGGCGCAATTATGATTGTTAATCAATTATGATTGTTAATCAATTTTGTTATTCAATCACGCATCCGCTTGCGTAGCGCGGTTATAACAATATACTTTATTCAAAAAAAAAATCTAATAATCAACAATAAAATAAGACATAAGCAAACATGAAAAATCAAATAAAGCATAGTATATCCAAAAATTAATTCAAGCCAATTTTAGTCTATAAAGCGACCGTGCTAGAAACACGTGACTCGAGTAATGCCTTACACGTTCTCCCCGGTCAATAGAATTCCTTACCCGAACTTTATTTTCGCGGACAAAAAAAAATAGAGTCAATTTTCTTTTGACAAGGGATTCAAATAAAATGTGACTTGGAACACCGAAAATCAATTCCAAGTGGCGACTCTGAACAATAATATTATCCCTATTTCAAAATTATTATTTTAATTGGTAAAACTCTTTAACCCACAATCCTTAACACATATCTTATTCTCTCGGGGATAGAAAAGTGGTGTGACAGCTCTGGCGATTCTGCTGGGAACTAATGAGAATTCGAGCTTGTACATGTTGACTTTTTATTTGGCTTTATTAATTCTGTAAATAATATGATTTATTTATTCCTAATGTGCCACCTGTTCGCTTTTTACCGTTTTGATATTATTAAATTGTACATATAAACTATTTTCTCACGCACCTCCTCTGAGTCTTCTTGAAATTAAAAATTGAGCATTTGCTTGACATAGCCCGCTTTCTTTGAGATAGCCGAGGTATTTGTCACCCGGTGAAGGATTTTATTCACACATGTTTTAGGCGGGGAGCACCACCAGTTAAGCTGGAAAGCAATGCTACCGGTACACCGACCCTCCTCAGCTTGAGTTGTCCGCTCGAGTAAGCCAGTCTAGATACCTTCTCCACCAGAATTTAAACCTAGAAGAACAAACCACATGCCAGATATCTCTAGTAGGTTCGCTTTGTGTGCATCACGTGCATTTCACTTAGCGAAACTCGCCACAGGGCCGGGTCCGTATAAGAGAGGTATCCTCTTTGAGACCATCATGTTCACATATGTGTTACTTGATACATCATTTGGAAGGCTTACTTGCATTGTCGACCCGCTTTAAAAAATTAGTGTAGCAGAATTATTAGAAAAAAGAAAAAGAAAAAAAGGGGAATCATTCTTGTAGTTTAGTGCAAATAAACCTTTCTTTTTATAAATAGAAAAAATATTTTGTAGTTGTCTGGCGTGAGGTGTAAATATTAATTTGTAAAATAAAAAGAGAAAAGTACCTAATTTCACCAAACTACGCAGGGTTTGATTCTCACCAAATGTGAGATATGTAGGCAACCTTTATCGGGTCCAGCCCCCAATTTTCCAAAATTCAAAATATTTTCCATTAATCTTTGATACATCAAATCCTGAAATTAGAGGAAAAAAAGAATTTGAATTCCAAAATATTTCCGTTCTTCTTCGGAAGATTTTTTTCGGAAATTGAAAAGAAAACTCAGAATTCAAAATATTTTCAAAAATTCAAAGGCATATATTCAAAATCCAAAAATATTTTCTTTCTTTTTAGAAGTCTTTCTTTTGAGGATTCAAAAAAAATCGAAATCCGAAAAAAAAAATATTTTCTTTCTTCTGTAGAAGTCGTTCTTTTGAAAACTCCCAAAAAGAAAAACCTAAATATATTTTCCTTTAAATCTATTTTTGAGACATCAAATTCAGAAATTTCAAAATAAATAAATTGAATTACAAAATATTTTCATTCTTCTTTTGAAGTTTTTTTCTTCTTCTGAAATTAAAAAGAAAACTCAGAATCCAAATTATTTTTTTTATTCAACGGCAAAAATTCAAAACTCCAAAAATATTTTCTTCTTCTTTAGAAGTCTTTCTTTTGAAAAAACAAAAAAATACAAAAAAAAATCTTACTCTTTAGAAGTTTTTCATCCAGCAATTCCTACGAGGAAAAATCTAAAAATATTTTTCTTATTAGGAGCTTTCGTGGTCTAATTTGTGTATAAGTAAAAAAAAAAAAGTTTAGTTTATTTATTCATTCTTGATACACATGAACTACGTAATGATCTGATTCATGCGGCGACATGGTACGTAGGCAACCCACAAAAGGTTCAATCAAATATTTTTTAGATGACGCTAAAGTAAGGGATCAAAATAAGGCGAGTGAAAGGAGAAAAAAAAAGAGGAAATAATAGTGTCTATAAGTAACAAGCTGATAAGCCGGAATGAAACATAAAGCCTTCCAAAAGCATATTAGAGATGGTGACATTTTAGGAGCATAGCATATCTACGTGTGATTGCTATTTGTAAAATTCTTAACCCTAACACATTTGTTGCCTCTTATATAGTAAGCTTAAAGTGATTGGTTTGTGGCGAAACTGACAACACATCATTACTTCACAAGATCTAAGGGAGCGGTGGTAACGGATAACAGTGGTGAAATCGAGTTGGTCAGCGACAAACCGCAGGGTCAGTCAGTTGAGCAAGAGTCGAAGGAAATAAGAAAGTTGAGACAGCAACTGTCAGATGTATATCAAGCTTGGGTTTCTGGTCAACCTCCACCCCAGGGTCTTTCAGAGGGAAATTCCACCATAACACCAGGCTACTCAAACACCGCTCCATGCAATGAGCGATCACATTCTACCACCAGGGTATGTGCCAAACTAAAGCCTCCATGCTGCCCCCGGTACCTCTAACATGCGACCTCCAGTGGCACCAGTGAGGAATACCCCTCTCGTCGTGTCTAGCGCACCAGTATATACAATCCCGCCACAACTTCCTGTGACGAGGCCAAACAATGAGCCACCATCTCATGCTTATGATGGCCAATACTATTCTCCAAATATGGCTTTCGGTATCTTGGCTGCATACAAACAAACTCCTCAGTACGAGTCACCAGTGGAAAATGAAAAGCCTGCCACGACAGTTGAGCCAGATGAGATGGCTAGGAAAATGAAATGTCTTGAACAGAATATAAAGACTATCCAGGGACTAGGTGGTCACAAAAGTGATTCATTCAGTGATATATGCATGTTCACCCATATCCATTTGCCACGAGGATTCAAGACCCTAAAATTTGAGAAATATGATGGACACCGCGACCCTATCGCCCACTTGAAAAGGTACTGCAACCAGCTGAGGGGTGCAGGAGGAAAGGAAGAGCTGCTGATGGCTTACTTTGGGAAAAGCCTTGTGAGGGTAGCTTCCGAATGGTTCATTGACCAAGATATCTCTCACTGGCATGTTTGGGATGACACGGCCCAGGCCTTCGTCAAACAATTTCAGTATAACATTGACATCGCGCCGGATCGTAATTCCTTGTCCAATATAAAGAAAAAGCCGACCGAAAGTTTTAAGGAGTATACCACCAAGTGGAGGGAGCAAGAGGCTAGAGTTAATCCACCCATGGATAACCACGAGTTGATCACTATTTTTCTGGAGGCTCAAGAGCCTGATTACTTTCAGAACATGATGTCCGCGATTGGTAGACCTTTTGCAGAAGTAATCAAAATAGGGGAGATGGTCGAAAATGGACTCAAGACTGGTAGAATTGTAAGTCAAGCTGCTCTCAAAGCCACCACCCAAACTATCCAAAATGGGTCGGGAGGTTTGGCAAATAGAAAAAATAGAGATGAAGGGTCCATGATGGCTTTGGGATCTAGGGAAATTCAAAGAGGGGCATCACACCCTTGTGTTCAAGTTCAGAAGGGGCAATCCAACTGCCCTCAACATTATTATCCCCCACAAATCCTTCAATACTCTGTGGGCCTACCACAATATACAGTGTTCAATGCTCAATCATATGCTCGGCCTCCCAATCAGCAGGTATGGGCACCAGCTCCAAGGGCCCCCCAACCTCAACACCAAAATTTTCGAGCACCTTACAATGCTCATCCCAGGCAGGATTATGATCGAGAGCAAAGGCCGGCAAAAAAATTCACTCCATTGGCCGAATCATACTCTAGCTTATTCCAAAAGCTGAAGCAAATGGGTGTGATTGGACCTATCGCTCCCCACCATATGCATCCTGATTCACATGGATTTCAAGCAAATTCTAGATGTGAATATTATTCAGGTGCCCCCGGGCATAGCACCGATGACTGTTGGACTCTGAAAAAAGCCATAGAGAGACTCATTTCTGAAAAATTTGATTGTAGTGACAAATGGCGAGGACCCTCCTAATGTGACAAACAACCTGTTTCCAGCACATAATGATGTTCATTTTGTGGGAATGATTGGCCGAGATCAAGAACATAAGCCGGTCGGTGGAGCAGAAATGATAGTCGGTGCAATTCAAGAAGGAACAGGTATGGAAGTAAGTCCCAACCGAGATGTTCCATTGATTGTGAAAGGTGCCTCTGAGCACGTGATTTTTGCCTCACACGAATCACTCCCAAAAATTCAAAATAAAATAATTTTTTCTTTTGTGTGTAATTTTGTGATATTTTCAACTATTATTTGCATTTGTGTGCACGTTTATTTGTGTAAATTAATGAAAAAATACAAAAAAAAATATAGCATTTGCATTTAGGATTAAAATTTATAATTTTGAGTTAAATAATAAATTATTTATTTTAATAATTGAAAAATCATAAAAAAATAATGCACTTTGCATTTTTAGTGTTTACTTATGTGATTTGGTATTTAATTATTTGTGATAGTTATTATTTAGAGTTAATTAATATTTTTTAGTATAGATTGATCAAGTTTAAATTTAGGTTTTGATTTTGGAATGCTAGAATAATACAAGGAAAAGAGTAGTAAATAATTCATCCGAATTTTGGGCCCAATACAGTTTAATTCTAAAAACCCAAATCAAATTCGCCCCAATTCGATCTAGATTGTTGCCCATAACCCTTTTAACCCGACCTCAACCCATTTTCCTCTACCCGATCTACCCCAGTCAAATTAAAACGATCCCGTTTTGATTACTGATTCAATCAGAACCGTTGGATTCCAATCATCCAATGACCCTGATTGAATTTATACTTTTAATATATCAAAACTCCTTGCCCCTCACCCCCTCCCCCAAACCAAACCCCCCTCTCACCTGTTTCCTATCTCTCCAGATACACCCTGTAAAGCCACCGCCAGCCGCTGCCGAAAATTGCCCCACGGCGGCGGTAAGTCTCCAATGACCTCCCAAATACACCATCGACCCCCCTCGCCTCCTCTTCTCAAATACCGTCTTCCCTTCACTCGATTATCCCTGGAATGTCTCGAATATTGATTCAAGTGGATAAACCCTAGCGCCGTCCTAATGTTCTCTAGTGGCGGTTCCGCCTCCAACCAGTACTAAATTAACACCCTATAACCCCCATGACCTCCCCTTACCAAATCCATAACCCTTTTTCCTCAAATCAGAACAGAGCTGTTCGAATCTCAAATCAAAAGAAACCCTAAATTCACCAACCCAAAATCCAATGGGGTTTCTGACGATTCTAGGCTATAATGGCCTTTGACCGTGTGTTTTCACACAAAAACACCTGGTTAAAGACTATTCTGGTCAAGAAAGTTGATGGGAATCAAGTTGTTCTAAGTCTGTCCATGTTTCAAGTATTTTCTTAGTTTTCTTGGTTTTCTTTCATTTTTTCTTCTCGTATTATCATCTGTTTCATCTGAATTTCTTGAGTGTTGTAGAGTCGTCCTTTTATGCATGATTAGTTTAAAGAAGCTTTCACTTTAGTTAATCGGTTTAATTAGTCAAATTATTAATCAGTTTCAATTGTTAGTAATTTTAGTTCAATCAGTAGGTAAAAGAAAAGAAGCTCGATTTGTTTATATTTTTGTTGTTTGTTTCGTTTTAATCCAGAAACATTGGGTTGACTATGTCTGGGCTGAAGGTCTATAATTCCAGTTCAGTTTTGGATTAGTCGTCCCATGAATTTGACCCATAGTACAATGTGATAACAGAAGCTTAAGGAAAAAATAATAACAGAGGTAAGGGTAATTTGGGAGTTAAGCCTAAATAATTGAGGTAGAAGGACCTATTAGGAAGGGGTGATGGGCAGTACACATAATTTAAAAGAATGAAGTCAGTGGAAAGGGATTAATAGAGAATTGAAAAGGGCTACTAGTGGGTTGACACCCTGTTCAGAGCTTTTAATGGTTGGAAAGTAAGTTAACATGGGGGGAGCATTTAAAAAGCTGAAAAAATATAAGTGTAAAGGAGGAAAAAGGCTAGAAAGGTATAAGGTTTAGGATATAAAAGAGAGGGATGGACTAGGAAGAGGGACAGGCATATTTTATAGAAAAAAAAAGGGAGATTTAGTCTGCAAATTGAGAGGATTAGACCTTAGAGACTAAGAGCAAAATCTGAAGAAAATAAATCTGAAAACAGTTGAAAACTTTAGCACTGTTCCATTAAGTTCCAATTTGCTAATCTGAAATTTTTCTCTCCTTGAATCAATTTCTTAACTGTTTGGACCTAGAAATGGTTTGAGTTTCATTCATTTAGCTTGAATTTTGAGTTTGTTGGTTTAACTGTGAATCCGAAATTGGATCCTTGGTATTCTGGGTTGCATTTCACGGTTTTGAGCTGATTTGGTGCATTATTTCCTTGGATCTGAACTCAACTCTGATGTTTGTTACTGCTGCTGGACCTGTGATTTCATTTCTTTCGTTTTCTTCATATTCTCATGTACATCTTTGTATTCTGCTTCATGGAAAGAATGGCGTGAGGAATAAAAATGGAATTTCTAAATACATGTCTGCGGCTTATGTTATGAGTCCAATTGTTATCACTTTGTTTGGTGGTGTATTACAGTTTTGGTTCGTCGTTTTCTCCTGAAGTTAATCTCTAATCTGGGCTGTCAAGAACCACATTCTAATGTTTAATTTGGACTTGTAAATAATTTGGATAGATACTTGGTCAAAAGCATGCAGTATGCTTTTCTTTTTCTCTAATTCTGTTTATACATGTTGAGTTTATATTGTTTCTGCTGATAAGTATCATGACAGGCATAGTAGGTAGTTTATTGTTGATGTGTTTGTGATGCCCATGGGGTCGATCACTATTAGTAATGAAGATAAGTCTATTTGGGTTTAAGCCTTATACTCGTTGGTTAATATTAATGATTTAAATCTATATTAAGAGTAAAGGCCAGCACAGTTTCCATTTGGTTATTTACAAATAGGTTCAAAAAATAAAGTTGATATCAGATTTCCAACTGGTTAATTCGTGTTTGTGCAATTAATGCAAGATATTTTGTTAGCTCAATGTTTTGTTTGAGTGATGCACAATGTTGATCATTGCTCCATTAATTGGCTTGACCTGTCATTGTGCGAATATTTTTTGGGTGTAAGATTCACTTAAGATCAGTTGGTGACTGCTGGGCAATCCATGCTTGGCCGTCTTTTATCATTTAAGAAATGGGCTCATTGGGGCCCAAGTTTAAAAGTAATCCAATTGGGTTTGGTTCGTGGCTATTTGCTAAAACAGTTTGGTATTAAATTAATCGACCCCCTAATGCATAAATAGTTAAGCCCTTTAAATAGTTGAGGCGAGCCATATCGCTTAATTCATAACAATTTATGGACCTCCCAAAATTAGTATAGAAACCTTTAAGTAGAGTATTTTTGAGGTGTGCCATTCCAAACAAAAAATGACAAATGCATGGCCTTCATTTAAATAATCTCGTATTGATCCTTAGATTCCGAGGCGTGCTATTTAGCAAATTCCATGGCCCTCGCAAAGTGCAAACGCGTAATTGCTTTAGGCGCATTTAATAGTATTACTTTTCTAAATTCGGGTGTGTATTTATGTGCCCCAAACCCAAATCTCAACGATGTTAAAATATGTCAAAAATTACGGGTGTATTTATGTAACGTGGTTCGAGGTATGTTTTAATGACGTTGTAATTTTCTTTAAAAAATAATAATAAAATCGGCTATAAGTTAAAATTCGCACATAGGTTCATAATTGTTTAAAATCAGATAATTTAAGTCAAATATAACAGTTGAGCGACCATGCTAGAACCACGGAACCCGGGAATGCCTAACACATTCTCCCGGGTTAACAGAATTCCTTACTCGGATTTCTGGTTCGCGGACTATTAAGCAGAGTCAATTTTTCCTCCATTTGGGATTCAACCGGTGACTTGGGACACCATAAATCTTCCAAGTGGAGACTCTGAATCTTTTAAATAAATTTCGTTTCGATTGTCCTTTAATTGAAAAAACTCCCTTTATTATACCCTCCGGGGGTGCAGGTAAAAAGGATGTATGACAGCTCTGGCGACTCTGCTGGGGAATTATTAACCCAGAACCACTGGTTCAGTGTTAGAAATTCGAGCTCGGAATAATTGTTATATTGACTTTATTTATTATCTGATTTTTATTACATGTTTGGGCCTAATATGCTAAATGCTGCTTTTTACCGCTTTGATATTATTTGAATTGTATATAGAAATACTACGAAACCCTTCTCTTCTCCTCTTCGGGGATGTGCTCGCTGGTCGAGACTCCCTATTCAGTTAGTGTCATACCTTAAAATAAGAAAGAGGCTTGGACAAGTTACTAATGCAGATGGCCTTTTGGTTCCCGGTATATAGCCCCCTTCTCGACTCGAGTTGTCCGCTCGAGTACACAAGTCTAGAACAAATACCCAGGTTTTAAACTTAGAATAACTCAGCCTCATGTCGGATCCCTAGTAGAAACGTTTGTTTGCATCATCTGCATTTTGAATCTGGAGACTCAACACAGGGGTTGGGTCTGTCTAGGACAGGTGTACCAAAAAATAAAGAGATCATCCTGATGCATCTTACTTGCTACTTGTGCATTTATGTGCTTCGGTTCTGCATGTTGACCGGTTTTTAAAAAAAATGAGAAAGGTTTAAAAAATATAATAAAATACTTGTTTTGAAAATCAGTATCCAAAATATGCCGAAACTCTGCCAAAATTTCAAAAACAAAAAGAAAAAAATATAATTTTGTAATAAACGTTTGTTTTGTTTTATTAGAAAAATAGTTGGTCTCATTTTTATCAAAATAGGCAGAACTACATAAGTTTGATTCTCACCGGATGTGGGATACGTAAACAACCCACATCGGGCTCAACTACTATGAAAAAAAATTAACCAAAAAAAAAAAGGAAAAAATAAAAATTGTATAGGATAAATAAATGTCGTTATTTTGCCATAAGTAAAGGTAATGTCATTCTTGTCCAAAATAGCCAAATGTTCCCAAAAGGACACCGAAATGCCTTTTTTCGAGAACAGTCGCGCCTTTGGTCATTTCTCAAATTTTTTGTCCAGTTAGCAAACATATCCTTTAAATCTTTTTCGAAGTGCTGAAAGGACGTATTGACAAGACCGGATATTTTTATGAAATTTTTGAGAAACAATGATGATTTTTATTTTTTAAAAAAGTATTTGTCAGTCAGAGTCTGCTACCCCCTTGGGGTAGGGGTAAGGTCTGCGTACACACTACCCTCCCCAGACCCCACTTGTGGGATTTTACTGGGTTGTTGTTGTTGTTGTTGTTGTTCAGTCAGAGTCTGCTAATTTCTTCTAAGTCTGTCAAGTGTTGCGATTTAAGCATTTGTTTTTTTCATGAAAAATTTAAAAAAAAATCCCAAAATATCTTGCTACTTATTTTTACAGCCAGGCAGAACTACGTCCGGTCTGATTCATACGTGATCATGATACGTAGGCAATCTCCATAGGATTCGACCACAACCAAAATAAAAAAATAAAAAAAATATAAAAGATAAATAAAGAAAAAGAAAAACGGGAGAGGAATCATTAACAGGAAAAGTCGGGATGATACAAGCAACCAAGCAAATGCATAATAGAAATGGTTAACTGCTTAGGAGCATTGCATCCTTAATGTATGTTTGCATGTCTGTTAAAAGCACTAACGCTAACAGGATGCACCTATTTTGTTCATTTTCAATATCCAGAAAGGTGTTTGGTTTGTGGTTTCCGAGGTAGTAACTCATCTCCACAACATTATCACGACCCAAACCCCGATCGTGATGGCGCCCAATACCTTGTTAGGCAAACCCGACCTTTAGAACACTCTCAACTCAAAATACGAAGTTTCTTATCAGTTATTTGAATTTTGAACATCAGATAAGCAAGATTCAATCTGTGAAAGTAATAAAAACAGTACGGAAACCACAATAATATCAATACAGCCCCTCGCAGATCTGGCGTCATGAGTTAGAGCCTCTAGATACAACTGAGCAACATCCTATACATACAAAAGTCTAGATGCGGAAAGAAAACAAGAAAGGCAAGAGGAGAAATTGAGGCCTGTGGACGCTGGGCAGCTACCTCGATGACTTCGGTAAATGAACTAGGCAGCAACAACAAACTCAGCTATGCCTTTGGGATCCCTGTATCTGCACACAAGGTGCAGGGAGTAAAGTGAGTACTCCGACTCAGTGAGTAATAGCAATAAATAATGACTGAAAGCAAGAAATCTCGTAAGAACACTACACAGTTCTATAACCAACGGTAAAGGCAGTAAATAACCGCTAAGTAGGGAAAACAGGTGAAAATCTCTCAAAGTCCGGCAGTTTACCAACACTGCTGCGGCGCACGACCCGATCCAATAATAATATATACTGCTACGGCGTGCAGCCCGATCCAATAATAATAGTCGACTGCTCTCACTGGGGGTGTACAGACTCCTGAGGGGCTCCTACAGCCCAAGCGCTATAATACTGCGGCGTGCAGTCCGATCCATATAATATACTACTGCGGCGTGTAGTCCGATCCATATAATATACTACTGCGGCGTGCAGTCCGATCCATATAATATATTACTGCGGCGTGCAGTCCGATCTATATATGTTTACGTATATATCGCTGCGGCGTGCAGCCCGATCCGATGTATATCAAATACCCTCACTATGGGGTCCTTGACCCATCTCAGTCAATCGGGCCCACTCAGCTAGACAGGGTTTCCAACCTCGGGTATTCCTTATTTAGAGCGCAAATTTCTAAAACTGGTTCATATTATGTTTTACAGTTTAAGAATATGACTGAGAGAATGATTTCAACAGGTAAAGTGAGGTCAATTAGCTCAACATGCTCCCTAAGGGATTCTACAGATCGGCACAAGGCCCCAAACATGGCAACTAACCCAAAATATACTGATATTAACTCGGTCTCAGTAAAAAGTACAGTAGAGTCATCAATCGGGATGGACCGAGTCCGAATCCCCAGTAGTAACATCACCACGCTCATCACGCAGCCCGTATCTCATCTCAACATAGCACTACATAGTGCAAATATGGGGTTTCAAACCCTCAGCACATCATTTATAACCATTACTTACCTCAAGCCGGCTGAACTCCTAGCTCGCCTTGTGCTTCCCTTGCGAACCAACCTCCTCGTGCGTAGAATCTGACCAAAACCACAAGGAATACGTTATAATAAGCTAATGGGACAAAACCCAATTGAAAGAACTCGAAAAACACCAAAAAATACGAAGTTGGCAAAACCCGAGCCCCTGACCCACTTCTCAAAAAATTACAAAATTCACATCACCGGATTCCTCGTCTCGCCACGAGTTCGTACATATAAAATTCATCAAAATCAGAGTTCAAATGCTCCCTCAAATTCCAAATTTACATCCCAAAACCCAAGCCCTAGTTCTTCCAATTTTTATCCAAATTTCTAAGAATTAAAGGTTGAATCTTCAATAAAATGGTGTTTCTAAGTCACGAGACTTACCTCTAATCACTTCCCGTCAAAAATCCCTTCAAACTCTACTAAAAGCTCTCAAGGTGGTGAAAAAATGGAGAAAATATCAAATGGGTCGCGGATGAAATGTTTCATAAAACCCCTCTTTGCCCAGGCATTTTACTCTACGCGAATGCGGCCACAACCCACGCGTTCGCGATGGCCAAATAATGAGGCTGCCAAAAATGTCCTTCGCGAACGCGGCATCTCCCATGCGAACACGAAGGCCTGAGACTTAAACTAACACGATCGTGATCCTACTAGACGCGAACGCGTAGGCCAATCTCCTGGCCGCTTAGATTTCCTTAACGCGAACACGACATAACTACTGCGAACACGAAGCTTCGCCTATCGATACAACGCAAACGTGACCAAGGGAATGCGAACGCGATGATCAATTCCTAGACCTCCAATTTCTCCTCTACGCGTTCGCGACCCTACCCATGCGAACGTGATGGGTAAATCTCTGCAATCCTTCAGCTGAAAAACCTGCAACAAGACAAGTCCAAAAATCCTTCCGTTGATCACCTGGAATCATCCCGAGGCCCCCGGGACCTCAACCAAAAACACCAACATACTCCAAAACACCGTAAAAACTTGTTCCAATCATCAAAACACGCCAAACAACACAAAAATCATTAATTCACCATGGATTCAAGCCTAAGTTTTCTTCAAACTTCTGAAACTCACATTCGATCAAAAACCCAACCAAACGACGTCTGAATGACGTAAAATTTTGCACACATGTCCAAAATCACCTAAGGGAGCTACAGAAACTCTCGGATCAAAATCTCACCTATCAACCGGAATTCGCCAAAATTCAAACTTCGCCAATTCAAGCCTAATTCTACACCGGACCTCCAAATCCAATTCCGATCACATTCCTAAGTCACAAATCAACCCCCGAATCTAACCAAATCATCAAAATTCATATCCGAGCCCTCTAACCATATAGTCAACTTCCGGTTGACTTTTCCAAAACAAGCTTCCTTCTAAGAGGCTAAGTGCCTTATTTCCAACTAAAACCAATCTAATTCTACCAGACCAACTCAAATACTGGTATTGAAACATAGAGCAACATAATATGGGTGAAAAAGGGCGGTAACTCACGTGACGATGGGCCAGGTCGTCACAAACATAGAAGCCAAAAGGCAAGGGCAGATAACAACAAAATTGGGTTGGTCGATATGAGTACCCAAAATTGGTTGGTTGAACAGGAAACTGGCTTTACTGATGAGGCAAGGATGTTAAGACAGCATAACGAACATGTATCAGGTTTGGATGGTTGGGAAAGCACCACCCCCGCCACTACCTGGTTTCTCAGATGCTGTCCTTACCCAAAATCTGGCATCTCCCAATCACCCTAGTATCTTCATCACTCTGCCTCCAAGTTCTGGGAGGCTGAAGAACATATAACAGTCCTTAAAGAACGTGCAAGGGACGGGAGACCAAGGCAGCATGTCTTTCCAAGAGTTGTGTACACTCCCTGACGTCCGCTTGCTCGCAAAGTTTAAAGTACCAAAGTTCAATTTGAATGAGGAGTGTGGAGATCTGGTAGTCCATCTGAGGGAATACTGCAAGGAAATGAGGAATGTTGGTGGGAAAGACGATTTATTAATGGCATATTTCAGTAAAAGCTTGACTGGGGCAGCTTTGAAATGATACAATCATCAAGATGTCAGTAAGTGGCATACATGGGATGACGTGGCTCAAGATTTTATGCAACATTTTCAGAACAATACAAACATTATCCCAGACCGCTCCTCTATATCTCAGATAGAAAAGAAACCTAAAGAAAGTCTTAGGATTTTTTGGCTCAGATGGAGCGAACAAGTTGCTCAGGATAATCTTCCCATGGACAGAAAAGATGTTGTTGAGCCCCACAAACGACAAGGTCCAGTGGTCGTTCTTGCTAAACAGCCTCCATATCAACCCCGTGGATCTCCTTTTAATCCTCCCGATTGCTACTTCTCTCCACAGATACCCGAAATCGTCCATCACTTCCCTGATATCCTATCCACATTACACCACCATATGTTCCATATCTCCAAAGCCCTTGATGGTCCACGCCGCTCCCACAAAGATCTCATCCGCCTCCTCAAGCATATCAGCCACCTGCTTGCAAAAGGTTCCAACCGAGGCAAGAGTATAAAATAAAAAGATTGCTAAAAAAAGAGAATGCTTTCGAAGAATCTTATGCAAATTTGTTTGAAAAGTTAAAGCGCACCGGCCTGATTGTGCCGTTCCTCGGTTATACTCTAGACCCATATGCAAAAGGCTTTGATCTTGTTTTACGATGCATGTATCACTCTAATGTCCAAGGACATAGCATTGAAAATTGTCGTTCTTTGAAAAATGAAATAGAAAGAATGATTCACGAAGGGGTAATCGTGATCAATGACAGTGACAGGGAGCATGCGAATCCTCTTGAGAACGTGCTGATTAAAGCTGATGATATTAAAGTTGGTAATGATCTTGGAAATATTGATATGGAGCTGAGTGGTTAAGATGACAAGCGTGGTAATTGGAAAGATTTTCCTTTTTGGCTAGCCAGGAAGGAGTCTTGGTAGTTCGCTCTGATTTTCCTTCAAGTTTGTTTGGATTATTTCTAGGGTTGCAATCCTGATTTTATTTTCAGTTTGTTTAAAGTGTGCAAACCTTGTTATCTGGTGTCGTCCAATAAAATGAAATTTCTTTTCTTCCTTATTCCTGATATTTTATTTTTTTTCTTATTTTCTCTTTTTTACATCTCTTTTTACGCTGGTTCTAATGACATGGCATGCATGAGGAATCCTCATCCCAGTCTAATAAATAAACCTGACTCCAAAAAAATAAGTACAAGAAGTTCACCATTTATGGGGTTAAGTACACTCACTTGGAAAGGACGTATTGCGCCTTAACTTGGGTAACACAAAAGTTGAAACATCATCTGTCATCATATACTACTTATATCACGGTTGGATCCGTTGAATTATCCAATATCATTTGTCGATTTGGAATCCCAAAGGTAATCATCACAGATAATGGTGCTAATCTTAACAGCAAGTTGATGAAGGAAGTATGTCAACAGTTTGAGATTACACATTTTAATTCTACCCCATATCGTCCCAAGGCGAATGGAGCAGTCGTGGTGGCCAACAAGAACATAAAGAAAATACTGAGGAAAATGTTAGAAGGTCCCAGGCAATGGCATGAAAAATTACCATTTGCATTGCTGGGTTACCACATTACTATTCGTACTTCAATAGGTACAACTCCTTATTTGTTGGTATATGGCACTGAAGCCGTAATACCTGCAGAAGTTGAAATCCCGTCCTTGCGGATTGTCACGGAGGTTGAGATTAATGATGATGAATGGGTCAAAACCCGGTTAGAGCAGTTGAGTTTGATTGATGAGAAAATATTGGCAGCGGTGTGCCATGGTCAGTTATATCAAAAGAGAATGGCAAGAGCATACAACAAAAAGGTGTGTCCCCGGAAGTTTGAAGTGGGTCAGCAAGTGTTGAAACGTATCCTTCCAAATCAGGCCGAAGCGAAGGCAAGTTCGTCCCAAATTGGCAAGGGTCGTTCATTGTGACAAAAGTGTTATCCAATGGTGCTTTGTATCTAACAGACATCGAAGGCAAATGCGTAGACATGGCCATTAACTCTGATGCAGTCAAAAGATACTATGTATGATTTTCTTTGGTTTATTATGGATTGTTTGTATTTGGCATTATTTCGAAGACTGAAATGACGAAGGCAATTTATTCTGCTATCTAAACACTTTATTCTTTGTTTTCCCCCTTCTTGATCCTTATTCATTTTATTTCATACCCCTCTTTATGAATCAATAATGAAAAAGAAGAAAAAAAAAGAAAAAAAAAGAAAAAAAAATATATGATGATAAGTGAAAAGAAATATTGTAACAACAAGGAAAATCGGGTGAACTACGTTTGACCTGATTCCTTTTAAGGATACGTAGGTATCTTCACGACTCGGTCATAGTGAAACAAAAATAAAAAAATCCCCAAGCAAGAAACTGGGGCAGAAGTTATGTTCGTAATAAGAAATTTGGTTCCAAAAGTTGTAATTCTAACCCGCTGAATTTGTTTGAGCTTTTGATATCCTTTTCTTTCCAACCATATCAAAGAACCCATATTGATGTCCAAAGAAAGACCTCCCGATCAGTCTTCGAGAGGTTCCAAGTCAAGCAAGTAAAGATGATTCATATGAGGGGCAACACTCCGGTTTAAGCAAGAAAAATGAAAAATGAAAGAGTCTTATTGCTGAAAACCCGCAAGGGCACTGTAAGGCAACGACGGGTGAGAGAAATGAGAGAGTCTTAGTGGTGAAAACCCTCGAAGGGCACTATAAGGCGATGAAAGTTGAGAGAAATCCAAAAGTAATGGAGTCTTATGGGTGAAAACCTTCACAGGCACCATAAGGCGGCGAGGAATAGAGAAAGGGGAAAATGAGATAAGGCTGACGGCAGAGATCCATCGAGGCATCAAGCAAAACAAAGATGTTGACTCGGCAAAAAAATTAGGTTGGGGAAATCTTGAAGCGCGAAGCAAGACTATTGGAAATTGAATAGACTGTGTTGATTAATCCAAAATGCACAACATGATCATTAGGATCAGTTATCCCATTCAGATAAGTCTTTTTCTTTCCTTAAACAGTCTTCTAAAGGAAGATTTTCCCTTTTATTTTTGTCTTTTGAAATCATCACATTTCTTTTCTTTTGGCTAAGGTTTTTTCAATGACAATTTTCTCCTAACAAATAAGAAGGAATTTCAAAGCTTACTACCAGTTTCCAATATGGTGCAAAGCAAAGTGCGGTTAGGACAGGCCGACGATAATATGATGGGACGTAAAAGGCGTCATTGAAAATCCAAATGATGGAATGGTCTAAGATTCCGTGAAAGGAATGGGATCAAATAAGAAAGACTAGAAATGGAAAGCATTAGTTGGGAAGTCTGTGGATAAAGAGTAGTCCGAGGGTCAAAAATTCTCGACCAAGGTCAAGGCAGTCAGACAAAACAAAGTATGGAAAGGAGAGAAGGGAAAACCATCCCCAGCAGGAGTATCACAACCAATCACAACACCCTAAACTGACCAGATTTTTTTGTGTTTTGAAAGAGGGGCAGGAAATGTTGTTGATGGCGGAGAAACTTTTCCGCGAAGGAAGAGCAAGTACCCAACAGCCACCAAACTGGGGCATAATTTTTTGTTGTTTTGTCTATTTTCGTTGAAATCAGGCGCCCACCTGGAGAATAAGGGAATACAATTCAAGTTTTGGTAATCAGGAGCGCACCTAGAGAATAAGGAAATGCAATTCAAGTTTTTGGAAATCAGGCACCCACCTGGAGAACAAGGGAGTATAATTCAAGTTTTACATTTCACATTCTTAGTGACATTTAGTGATAAGATTCATATAAATTGAATGCACTCAATTTATTTTGTTGAATTGGGGCAGAAAATTCCTTTTGTTTTGTTGAAGTTTTGAAGCCAGGCGTCCACCTGGAGAACAAGGAACAATAGTTGAAGATAATTGAAGTCAGGCGTCCACCGGAAGAACAAGGAACGATTGTTGAAGTTTTGAAGTCAGGTGTCTACCTGGAGAACAAGGAACAATAGTTAAAGATAGTTGAAGTCAGGCGTCCACCTGGAGAACAAGGAAAAATAGTTGAAGATATTTGAAGTCATGCATCCACCTGGAGAATAAGAAGCAATAGTTAAAGATAGTTAAAATCACGCTTCACACCTGGAGAACAAGGAACAATAGTTAAAGATAGTTGAAGTCAAGCGTCCACCTGGAGAACAAGGAACAATAGTTAAAGATAGTTGAAGTCAGGTGTCCACCTGGAGAACAAGGAACAATAGTTAAAGATAGTTGAATTCAAGCGTCCACCTGGAGAACAAGGAACTATAGTTAAAGATAGTTGAGGTTAGGCGTCCACCTGGAGAACAAGGAACAATAGTTGAAGATAGTTAAAGTCAGGCATCCACCTGGAAAATAAGGAACAATAGTTGAAGATAGTTGAAGTCAGGCGTTCACCTGGAGAACAAGGAACAATGGTTAAAGATAGTTGAAGTCAGGCGTCCACCTAGAGAACAAGGGACAATAGTTAAAGATAGTTGAAGTCAGGCGTCCACCTGGAGAACAAGGAACAACAGTTGAAGATAGTTGAAGTCAGCCATCCACCCGGAGAACAAGGAACAGCAGTTAAAGATAGTTGAAGTCAGGCATCCACCTGGAGAACAAGGAACAGCAGTTGAAGATAGTTGAAGTCAGGCATCCACCCGGAGAACAAGGAACAGCAGTTGAAGATAGTTGAAGTCAGGCGTCGACCTAGGGAACAAGGAACAATAGTTGAAGATAGTTGACGTCAGGCATCCACCTGGAGAACAAGGAACAATAGTTAAAGATAGTTGACGTCAGGCGTCCACCTGGAGAACAAGGAACATTAGTTGAAGATAGTTGAAGTCAGGCGTCCACCTGGAGAACAAGGAACAATAATTAAAGATAGTTGAAGTCAGGCGTCCCCTGGAGAACAAGCAACAGTAGTTGAAGATAGTTGAACTCAGGCGTCCACCTGGAGAACAAGGAATAATAGTTAAAGATAATTGAAGTAAGGCGTCCACCTGGAGAACAAGGAATAATAGTTGAAGATAGTTGAAGCCAGGTGGACACCTGGAGAACAAGGAACAATAGTTGAAATCAGGCGTCCTCCTGGAGAACAAGGAATAATAGTTGAATTCAGGCGTCCACCTAGAGGACAAGGAATAATAGATCAAGATAGTTTAAGTCAGGCATCCACCTGGAGAACAAGGAACAATAGTTAAAGATAGTTGAAGTCAGGCGTCCACCTAAAGAACAAGGAATAGTAGTTAAAGATAGTTGAAGTCAGGCGTCCACCTAGAGAACAAGGAACAATAGTTAAAGATAGTTTGAAGTCAGGCGTCCACCAGGAGAACAAGGAATAATAGTTGAAGATAGTTGAAGTCAGGCGTCCACCTGGAGAACAAGGAACAATAGTTAAAGATAGTTAAAGCTAGTCGTCCACCTGGAGAACAAGGAACAATAGTTGAAGATAGTTGAAGTCAGGCATCCACCTGGAGAACAAGGAACAATAGTTGAAGATAGTTGAAGTCAGGCATCCACCTGGAGAACAAGGAACAATAGTTAATGGTAGTTGAAATCAGGCGTACACCTGGAGAACAAGGAACAATAGTTGAAGATAGTTGAAGTCAGGCATCCACCTGGAGAACAATGAACAATAGTTAAAGATAGTTGAAATCAGGCGTCCACCTGAAGATCAAGGAACAATAGTTGAAGTCAGGCGTTCACCTGGAGAACAAGGAAAAATAGTTGAAGATAGTTGAAGTCAGGCGTCCACCTGGAGAACAAGTAACAATAGTTAAAGATAGTTGAAGTCAGGCGTCCACCTGGAGAACAAGGAACAATAGTTGAAGATAGTTGAAGTCAGGCGTCCACCTACAGAACAAGGAACAATAGTTAAAGATAGTTGAAGTCAGGCGTCCACCTGGAGAACAAGGAACAATAGTTGATGGTAGTTGAAATCGGGCGTCCACCTGGAGAGCAAGGAACAATAGTTGTAAATTTTTATGTCAGGCATCCACCTGGAAAACCAGGGGAAGGCAACAATGGTTAGAAGAAGACGATTCAAGTTTTGAAAGGAAAACAATTCGAGGTTATCAATCAGGCATCCATCTGAGGAAAAGAGAAGACTACAATTCGAGTCAGCAACAAAGGAACTTCGGAGGAAATACAAATCAACAAGGCAACAACAGTCGCAAGAACAAGTTGGAGAATAAATCTTTGTAATGCATAGATTATAGCTTAGTCTAGCTTCTTTATTTTTTTAGCATGGTGTAATAAGGAGGTCAGCATGCAGTAGCAGCAGCAGCAACAGTATAGCACAGCTTCATGGTAGTCCGAGCTACCAAAATTCCCGAACTACATTGACCTGATTCCTATTTAGCTAAGGATATGTTGGAAACCTTTGAAGCAGAGGTTCGGTCAAATCTTTCAAAAATGCTTCACACTGAGTGTCCAAACGGAAAAAAATCGCTCGTATCTGCTCACTTTATCTTTGCACGAAAACTCTTCGTGTTTCCTGACAAAGAGGGGCAGCTGTGAGCACGTGATTTTTGCCTCTCACGAATCACTCCCAAAAATTCAAAATAAAATATTTTGTCCTTTGTGTGTAACTTTGTGGTATTTTCAACTATTGTTTGCATTTGTGTGTGCACTTTTATTTATGTAAATTAATGGAAAAATACAAAAAATATAGCATTTGCATTTAGGATTTAATTTTATAATTTTGAGTTAAATAGTAAATTATTTATTTTAATAATTGAAAAATCATTTAAAAAAATAATGCACTTTGCATTTTTAGTATTTAATTGTGTGATTTGGTATTTAATTATTTGTGATAGTTATTATTTAGAGTTAATTAACATTTTTTTAGTATAGATTAATCAACTTTAAATTTAGATTTTGATTTTAGAATGCTAGAATAATACAAGGAAAAGAGTAGTAAATAATTCATCCGAATTTTGGGCCCAATACAGTTTAATTCTAAAAACCCAAATCAAATTCGTCCCAATCTGGTCCAGATTGTTGCCCATAACCCATTTAACCTGACCCGACCCATTTTCCTCTACCCGGTCTACCCCAGTCAAATTAAAACGACCACGTTTTTATTACTGATTCAATCAGAGAATCCAACGTCCCTGATTGAATTAATACTTTTAATATATCAAAACTCCTTGCCCCTCACCCCCCAAACCAACCCCCCCCCACCCGTTTCCTATCTCTCCAAAGACCCCCCGTAATGCCACCGCCGGAAATCGCCCCACGGGGGCGGCAAGTCTCCAATGACCTCCCAAAATACACCATCGACTCCCCTCGCCCTCCTCTTCCCAAATCCCGACTTCCCTTCACTCGAATATCCCTGGAATGTCTTGAATATTGACTCAAGTGGATAAACCCTAGCGCAGCCCTAATGTTCTCTAATGGCGGCGCCACCTCCAACCAGTACCAAATTAACACCATATAACCCCCAAGACCTACCCTTACCAAATCCATACCCATTTTCCCTTGAATCAGACCAGAGCTGTTCGAATCTCAAATCAAAAGAAACCCTAAATTCACCAACCCAAAATCCAATGGGGTTTCCGACGATTCTAGGCTATAATGGCCTTTGACCGTGTGTTTTCACATGAAAACACCCAGTTAAAGACTGTTCTGGTCAAGAAAGTTGATGGGAATCAAGTTGTTCTAAGTCTGTCCATTTTTCGGGTATTTTCTTAGTTTTCTTGGTTTTCTTTCATTTTTTATTCTCGTATTATCATTTGTTTCATCTGAATTTCTTGAGTGTTGTAGAGCCGTCCTTTTATGCATGATTAGTTTAAAGAAGCTTTCACTTTAGTTAATCGGTTTAATTAGTCTAATTATTAATCAGTTTCAATAGTTAGTAATTTTAGTTCAATCACTGGATAAAAGAAAAGAAGCTCGATTTGTTTATATTTTTTGTGTTTGTTTCGTTTTAATCCAGAAACATGGGGTTAACTATGTCTGGGCTGAAGATCTATAATTCCAGTTCAGTTTTGGGTTAGTCATCCCATGAATTTGACCCATAATACAATGTGATAACAGAAGCTTAAAGGAAAATTAATAATAGAGGTAAGGGTAATTTGGGATTTAAGCCTAAATAATTTAGGTAGAAGGACCTATTAGGAAGGGGTGATGGGCAGTACACATAATTTAAAAGAATAAAGTTAGTGGAAAGGGATTAATGGAGAATTGAAAAGGGCTACTAGTGGGTTGACACCATGTTCAGTGCTTTTAATGGTTGGAATGTAAGTTAACATGGGGGAGCATTTAAAAAGCTGAAAAAATATAAGTGTAAAGGAAGAAAAAGGCTGGAAAGGTATAAGGTTTAGGATATAAAAGAGAGGGATGGACTGAAAAGAGGGACAAACATCTTTTTAAGAAAAAAAAAGAGGGAGATTCAGTCTACAAATTGAGAGGATCAGACCTTAGAGACTAAGAGCAAAATCTGGAAAAAAAATCTGAAAACAGCTGAAAACTTTAGCACTGGTCCATTGAGTTCCAATTTGCTAATCTGAAATTTTTCTCTCCTTGAATCAATTTCTTAACTGTTTGGACCTAGCAATCGTTTGAGTTTCAGTCATTTAGCTTGAATTTTGAGTTTGTTGGTTTAACTGTGAATCCGAAATTGGATCCTTGGTATTCTCGGTTGCATTTCACAGTTTTGAGCTGATTTGGTGCACTATTTCCTTGGATCTGAACTCAACTTTGTTGTTTGTTACTGCTGCTGGACCTGTGATTTCATTGCTTTCGTTTTCTTCATATTCTCAGGTACATCTTTGTATTCTGCTTCATAGAAAGAATGACGTGAGGAATAAAAATGGAAATTCTAAAAGCATGTCTGCAGCTTATGTTATGAGTCCAATTGTTATCACTTTGTTTGGTGGTGTATTACAGTTTTGCTTCGTCGTTTTCCCCTTAAGTTTATCTCTAATCTGGGTTGTCGAGAACCACTTTCTAATGTTTAATTTGGACTTGTAAATAATTTGGATAGATACTTGGTCAA
Organism: Nicotiana glauca; assembly: GCA_026770625.1. Taxonomy (NCBI): domain Eukaryota; kingdom Viridiplantae; phylum Streptophyta; class Magnoliopsida; order Solanales; family Solanaceae; genus Nicotiana; species Nicotiana glauca. The sequence goes on from MU769625.1 coordinate 70,030, forward strand.
AAGCATGTTGTATGGTTTTCTTTTTCTCTAATTCTGTTTATACATGTTGAGTTTATATTGTTTGTGCCGATAAGTATCATGACAGGCATAATAGGTAGTTTATTGTTGATGTGCTTGTGATGCCCATGGGGTCGGTCACCATTAGTAATGAAGATAAGTCTATTTAGTTTTAAGCCTTATACTCGTTAGTTAATATTAATGATTTAAATCTGTATTAAGTGTAAAGGTCAGTACAATTTCCATTTGGTTATTTACAAATAGGTTCTAAAAATGAAGTTGATATCAGATTTCCAACTGGTCAATTCATGTTTGTGCAATTAATGCAAGATATTTTGTTAGCTCAATGTTTTGTTTGAATGATGCACAGTGTTGATCATTGCTACGTTAATTGGCTTGACCTATCATTGTGCGGAAATTTTTTGGGTTTAAGATTCACTTAAGATCAGTTGGTGACTGCTGGGCAATCCATGCTTGGCCATCTTTTATCATTTAAGAAATGGGCTCATTGGGGCCCAAGTTTGAAAGTAATCCAATTGGGTTTGGTTCGTGGCTATTTGCTAAAACAGTTTGGTATTAAATTAATCGACCCCCTAATGCATAA